>QNTS01003483.1:8709-22863 GCA_003317085.1 Hucho hucho | reverse complement strand
TTAACTTCTTTGGGAGCAGCGCACGAAGTGACCGTTTTGGAGACCCTGGCGTGCCCAAAGTAAAATGCCTCCCATTCAGGCCCAGAAAATAGGATATGCACATATTTAGTACCATTGGATAGGAAACACTCTGAATTTTCTAAAAGTGTTAACATTTTGTCTGTGAGTAAAACAGAACGGATATGGCAGGCGAAACCCCGAGGAATTTCTGTCCTGGAAAAAGTGGTTTTGACAGAGTGCCTCATTGGGAACCCCTCCCTTATGAAAATGCCCATATAAGGGCATATGAATGCAGTACCTATCGCTTCCTCTGGATGTCAACAGTCTCGAGAAAGTGTTCAGATTTTTTTTAGATGCTTTAGAGCAGAGAAGAAGAGGAATAAGGAAGTGCCCCCACAGATGTCCTTTACAAGAAAACGCGCGCTCCCACCAGGCGCGTCCTTTGTTTTTTTCCTTTCTTATCGCCCAGTTTATATTCCGGTTGAAATATTGTATATATTACAGAAAAGTATTCCTAAGGATACATTTAAAATGATGTTTGATTGTTCTTGGACAAGTTTATAGGTATAAGTTGAACAAGTTCTCTTCACGTTTCAATGGACGATTGGAGGCTGTATGTTCTCATTCTAACGCGCCAACCATGGATATAATATGGATATAATACCTTACTTTTTCTAACAAAAGAACCATGGATTGTCTTCGTTGGACACTTGGGAAGCCCTCAGCAGAAGTTCTTCAACAGGTAATTGATTTGTTTTCGCTGTGAAATGTGTTTTCTGTGAACCGTGGAGGCTTATGAAATTATGGTAAGCGCGTCCACTTTCTTGAGACTGTTGACATCCAGAGGAAGCGATAGGTACTGCATTCATATGCCCTTATATGGGCATTTTCATAAGGGAGGGGTTCCCAATGAGGCACTCTGTCAAAACCACTTTTTCCAGAACAGAAATTCCTCGGGGTTTCGCCTGCCATATCCGCCTGCCATTTACTCACAGATAAATGGTTAACACTTTTAGAAAATTCAGAGTGTTTCCTATCCAATGGTACTAAATATTTATTTATGGCAGCGTCTTACCTCAGGTCATTTCGGACCTGTCGCTCTGGATCGTTTATAGATCGTTTGAAGTTAACTTTCTGCTACTTTCAAAGTAGAAACTAGTAAATTTGTTAAGAATGATTAAGCTCCTATTTTTGCTAAATTCTAAACACTTTAGAACCAAAATAATCTCTTATTTTTGCTAAATACAAAACACTTTAGAACCAAAATAAAGATATCTTAAATCATCCCCCCCAAATCCGTGAATAAAGACTTTACTGACCTGTCTTGTAGACTGGGAAAAGCAATATCGATTGGATCTCGTCACCGTCTCTGTCGTTCTTAGATATACACCGGCCTGCAATAGTTCCCCAATGTCAGGGGGAAGGTCTTTGATCTTACGGATGCGATCATCCGCCCGTGCACGGTATTCGGTGTGTTATCTTTGGACGACAGACACAGATATTGAGATCCGGCTCGAAGGACCAAATTGTTATGAGAATGTTGTACTCAATGTTCATAAACTGAACTTCAATTAAACAACTCCGTCTGTAACCCAGAATTTGTAAGATACTCGTTGAAATGAGACAGACAGAAGCCCAGTCTACAATAGTCACATGTCAATGTTTATTCACGAGAGCTCTGAATTTCAAAGGTGAACACAGTCTTTTTATATTGTATAAGCTTTAAGCTAAACACCAATCTAGGAAATAGTGTTTTCCAACAGTACCCATTCATTGGCTTATCACAATCTTTGCAACATAAGTCAAACTTGGACAGCTCCTAGTATCCCTCCCGTCCCAAGGACAGGGGGGCCTTTGTTCTCACAAGAAGTTCCTGTTCTTAGTTTCACAGTGGTCACAAGTTGTCTGCCACAAGCTGTTCCTGTTATCAGTTCCTACTTTCCTACGCACAAACATTTTAAGCCATTATACAGAGACAGGGTAAAATACTGTTAGTTATTGTTTATCTCATTACCTTAACTACTTAGGGAGTGGTGGGGCGGTGCCTTGCATTTCACTACCCGGTGAAATGCAAGGCACCAAATTCAAAATCCAAAGGTTGAATAATTTAACATTCATCNCCATTAGCATAAATTCATAAACCATCGCGGTTCACACAAAACACATTTCACAGCGAAAACAAATCCCTTACCTTTTGAAGAACTTCTGCTGAGGGCTTCCCAAGTGTCCAACGAAGACATCCAATGGTTCTTTTGTTAGAAAAAGTCATTTATTATATCCATAAATCTCTGTTTGGTTGGCGCATTATGTTCATAAAATACAGCGTCCACTCGCCCATTGAACCGTGAAGAGAACTCGTTCAACCTATACCTATACACTTGTCCAAGAACAATCAAACATCATTGATAATGTATCCTTAGGAACACTTTTATGTATATTTACTATAAAATTTCAACCGGATTATAAACTGGATGATAGGAAAGGAAAAAAACCACAGCGCGCACGAGCCCGTGAACGCGCATCCTCTTCTGTTTACATCTGGTGACCAGTTCGAAATTCTTCTTCTATTACCATCCAGAGCATTCTAACATCATCAAACACTGTCTAGAGACTGTTGACATCCAGTGGAAGCCATAGGTACTGCAATCTTACTCCTATATATAGCTATTTTCAATAGGGAGGGGTTCAAAATGAGGCAATGTGTCAATACACTTTTTCCAGGACATAAATTCCTCGGATTTTCGCCTGCTATATCCGTTCTGTTATACACACAGACAATATTTTAACACTCTTAGAAACTTCAGAGTGTTTCCTATCCAATAGTACTAATTATGTGCATATCCTATTTTCTGGGCCTGAGTGGGAGGCATTTTACTTTGGGCACGCCAGACTCTCCAAAACCGTCACCTCAGGAGCCGCTCCCTAAGAAGTTAAAAGTATAATTCATTTAGTCATCATTAAACATTTAAATCATATGAAATCATTTATAACAATTGGGCAGTTCAATGGTGAGAAATGTCTCAGTCCCAAAAATGTTAAACCTGCATCAGGAAATTGAGTCTGTCATAGTTCATGTGGGATTCAATGACATGACGAAGGGCAGCTCAGAACAGCTGAAGATGGATTTTGAATAACTGATTGGGTCTCTGCTTGACACCAATAAAAGCCCCATAATATCTGGCCCTGTGCTCTCCCTAAATCGTGGCATGAACATTTCAGCAGACTTTCAGCCCTCCATAACTGGCTACCAGACTATTGCAGCTCTGTGGGTGTAACATTCATTGACAATTTTGATACCTTCTGGAAACAAAGCTTGATTTATAAGGAGAATGAGATCCACCCAAATAATTTGTGTTCCTGGATCCTTTCACAGCATTACAAGGCTACGTTGAGACAATTACTTATTAATAACCCCAGCCCAGCTCAGTTAATCCCTACCATTGTGTCGCTGAGTTTTCATAATGCTTCAGGAAATGTACATTATCCCATGCATACCCCACAAGACATGCCACCAAAGGTCTCTTCACAATCCCCAAGTCCAGAACAGACGATGGGAGGCACACAGTACTACATAGAGCCATGACTACATGGAACTCTATTCCACATCAGGTAACTGATGCAAGCAGTAGAATCGGATTTAAAAAACAGATAAAAAACACCTTATGGAACAGCTGGAACAGTGAAGAGACACATAGGCACAGACACACATACACATGATAAGACCCGCACTCTACACACACGTACACATGGATGCTGTATTGTAAATATGTGATAGTGGAGTAGTGGTCTGAGAGAACACACTAAATGTATTGGGTAAAGTGTTATACAATTTAAAATATTACATGACATTACATTTATAACTGATTAATGTTGCTGGACCCCAGGAACAGTAGCCTTGGCAGCAGCTAATGGTGATCCATAATATATACAAATAAAAATAAAGAATGGCTTGATGATGCTCTCAGTAGAGTAGGTGCCATTGATGAGACCTCAACCAGAAGGGATAAAAGTTTTTAAAAACCTTCATGTACCATGTTCTGGGTCGTACCATGGGTCGTACCATGTTATGGGTCGTGCCATGGGTCGTACCGTGTTATGAGTCGCACCGTTTTATGGGTCGCACCGTGTTATGGGTCTTAACGTGTTATGGGTCGCACCGTGTTTTGGGTCTTAACGTGTTATGGGTCGCACCGTGTTTTGTGTCGTACCGTGTTATGGGTCTTAACGTGTTATGGGTTGCACCGTGTTATGAATCTTAACGTGTTATAGGGTCGCACCGTGTTATGGGTCGTACCGTGTTATGGGTGGCACCATGTGATGGGTCGCACCATGTTATGGGTCGTACCATGGGTTGTACCATGTTAT
The DNA here is from genome assembly GCA_003317085.1 of Hucho hucho. Lineage (NCBI taxonomy): Eukaryota > Metazoa > Chordata > Actinopteri > Salmoniformes > Salmonidae > Hucho > Hucho hucho. Next base: position 18,498 of record QNTS01003483.1, on the reverse strand, counting down.
GGGTTTGTACCATGTTATGGGTTTGTACCATGTTATGGGTCACTCCATGTTATGGGTCGCACCATGTTATGGGTCGCACCATGTTATGGGTCACACCATGTTATGGGTCGTGCCATGTTATGGGTTGTACCATGTTATTGGTCGTACCATGTTATGGGCCGCACCATAACCTCCATGTCTCCCGAGTGGCACAGTGGTCTAAGACTCTGCGTCTCAGTGCAAGAGGTGTCACTGCACTACCTGGTTTAAATACAAGCTGCATCACATCCGGCTCTGCTTGGGAGTCCCATAGGGCTTTTGTGTTATACAGTAGATAAAACGTTCACATAGGGGTGGTAATTTTGAACAGTCTTCTCCAGACAGAATGCAGGTGGATGTTCTATTTAAAAACGTTCCCAAAGCAAATCAGGGGGATTTATTTCAATTGAACAAATCATGTGGAGAGGTAGATCGTAGATGTTCATGCTCCCCTGTCCTCAGTGATTCTCTCCAGTGATTCTCTCCAGTGATTCTCTCCAGTGATTCTCTCCAGTGATTTTTATAATATTTCCACACTATGAGGTCTAAATAACACACTGACATTTTGAAAATTATGATCATGCCCTTTTTGTGTAAGAGCTACTTTAAAAAAAATGCCTGGAATTTCAGCCTGTTTAGGTGGGTTGGTTACATGCTCTGGAGAGGTAGCTAGTTATGCAGGGACAAAAGCAAGAGACATTGTTCAGTATACTGGCTGCAACTGCCAGTATACTGGCAGCAATTGTTTCTTTGCACTGTTTTCTATCAGGACAATCACTTCATCTGATTTGGCAAATGCACAGCACTTTTTGGCAGTGGATTTGCTTGCAGTGTCATCCATCCTGCTCCATCAGGGATCTGTTCTGTCCCATACATATTGCAACCGGCAGAGTGATGCAACTTATTATGTGACTTGTTAAGTTCATTTTTACTCCTGAACTTATTTAGTCTTGCCATAACAAAGGGGTTGAATACTTATTGACTCAAGACATTTCAGCTTTTAATTTTTTAATTAATTAAACATAATTCCACTTTGACATTATCGGGTATTGTGTGTAGGCCAGCGACATAAAAATCCCAATTTGATCCATTTAAAATTCAGGCAGTAACACAACAAAATGTGGAAAAAGTCAAGGGGTATGAATACTTTCCAAAGGCACATCAGGTGGTTGGCTGGGTTCACAAGTAGAATATTGTTGTGTACCAAGATAACAGCTCATCTTGCCTCAGCGAGGGCACTGGATGGGCGTCACATGAGAATTAGTTTCTCAGACTATGAGTAGGCTATCTCAGTGGTGTGATTACGGAAAAGTGTAGATGGGTAGTTTATTTTTCATTTACCAAGATGGCAGGTTCATCTTGCCTCAGCGAGGACATCAGGAATTAGTAACATGGGAAATAAGCATACTGCGATTTTATGAGAAGCTATTTCAGTAAGGTGTGCCTGCTATAGCCTACACATAGTTTTACCTTCATGCTACACGTAGCGTCATACAGATGACATTGCTGAATTATCTTTAAGCTCTTAAATGGTGTGGTTCTGCCATACACAAGGTTTGTTGTCTGACAGTGGTTTTGCTGTATTGGGGATTGGTACAGTGTACCTTGCTCATAGGCTGTAATTATTATCTTAACATGATGCACGCTCTGGCAGTAAGCTACCCCGAAGTAGCAGAGCTCTGGCAGTATGCTACCCTGAAGTAGCAGAGCTCTGGTGGTGAGCTACGCTGAAGTAGCAGAGCTCTGGTGGAGAGCTACCCTGAAGGAGCAGAGCTCTGGTGGTGAGCTACCCTGAAGGAGCAGAGCTCTGGTGGTGAGCTACCCTGAAGTAGCAGACCTCTGGTGGTGAGCTACCCTGAAGTAGCAGAGCTCTGGTGGTGAGCTACCCCGAAGTAGCAGAGCTCTGGTGGTGAGCTACCCCGAAGTAGCAGAGCTCTGGTGGTGAGCTACACCGAAGTAGCAGAGCTCTGGTGGTGAGCTACCCTGAAGGAGCAGAACTCTAGTGGTGAGCTACCCTGAAGGAGCAGATCCTAGACAACGTATTGTATTTATTGTGGTTAATGGCGTTTCCTGTCTGAAATATTATTCCTGTGTTTATACAACATCATTGGCTAACTGCTGGTAACGTAGTACAAGGCCCAGCCTCCAGCCTTTCCTCTCGAAGCTGGTAGCGTACTATAAGGTCCAGCCTCTCTCCTTCCAAGGACAGCTGGCACTCAGCTGAGGACAGACGAGGCTTAGCTTCAATCAGACCCTCTACATGTTCACCGCCATGCTGTATGTGTGTGTGTGTGTGTTTGTGTGTGTGTGTATGTGTGAGAGAGAGAGAGAGAGTGCATGCGTGCATGCGTGTCTGTGCCTGAGTTTGTGTCTGTGTGAGCGAGAGCGTGCATGTGGAGTGTGTGCACGTGCGTCCATAGAGGACCCCATTGCTGGGTTCAGCAGACTTAATCTTCCCCTCCGATTACAAATGAAAATGGTTGTCTTCAGTGGAACACAATTATCCTGCCAGAGCAAATGCAGGTGGGGGAGAGGAGTGTCGTCTAGCGCAGTGTTTTGATTAATTAATGTTTGATTACTTTATTAATCCGTTTTGGAACGTGTCTGTGATAGGACCCTTACGTAAAAAACACATAATTTCACATGTGGAAAATCACAATTTCACATGACATTTCCACATGTTTTACACATGTGAAATCATGTGTTTTTGGAACACTTCACATGTGATGATATTTCACATGAAGTTTCACATGTGGATTTTCACGTAACCACTTAACCTTTCACATGTGGATTCCAATTTTCACATGAAATACCACAGGTGACGCCCTGCAAACAAAAACAAGGTATTATGATATTCACACAGGGCTTTTAACAGTGTTTCCAACTTACATTTTTGACACACATGACTACATTGTGTATGTGTATATATACAGTAATTCTTATTCAACCTGTCCTTACCTGCGTTTGGGTGCTAAGCCACCATGTCTGTGGTAGTAACGGACCTGTGTATTTTGGACTTCAAAATAATAAAATAAATCGCAGCTTTGTAAAAAATGCACTCAAGAAAAACTATTATATTTATCATAGTGATTCAGGAGTAACATGAAAACAGAATATTCCCACACTGTACTTTACTGTACTCTTACATTTAAAACCAGATACTTTTAGGATTTTAATTAAGTATTATTTTACTGGGTGACTTTAGCTTTTATTTGAGTCATTTTCTATTATCTTTACTTTTACTCAAGTATGACAACTGAGTACTTTTTTGATCCACTGATCCCAAGTAGGAACATATTTTATCTAAACAGAGATAACACCTGCACATTTGAAAACATGTGATCACAAGTGAAGTGTTTCAATAACACGTGTTCTCGGGGATGAAAAATGCGCTTCCCACTAGTAATTACCAGTTGAAGGGCCGTTCAAGTGGATTTTTCACTGTTGTGTGTGGCAAATTCCCACTTCCCGCTTGGTTACGAATGCAGCATTAGGTACAATCATTACTGCACTTTGAAATGTAGGTGGGGTCAATTGTCTGGTGGGGGCTCATTAGCATATTTGGGGGCAAGGTCTAAAATACCGTCAGTGGAAATGTTGTACCAGTTTGTGTTTTATGATTACGTTGATTAAGGTTAAGCATGTCTTTTGACGTTAATAATTTTGCAATCTTTGTAAGAACTTGTGACAATCAAGAGCTGCACTGGTTAATGTGCATTTTCCAGTAGCTTAATGGTGGCTGGTTCACATAAAGTTAATATGACCTACTGATGACTAGTTACAAGTGGGTTATGGTAAAATCCATAGTAGTTTACTGCAGCTGGTCCATCACACTCCCTTACCTTATGGTCTGGTAGGAAAGTGAGTACTACAAGGACATGATACTAGCTATAAATTATATATGGTTCTTTAGTATCACTTGCAATTGATTTGCATGATTTGCATGTTGCCTACAGAATCAGCAAGTGTCCTGTATTTTACTGGCAACATTTTGCCAGTAAGTTATTGTGACTTTTACAATAACTTACTGACAAGTAGTTTCCAGTTAAGAAATGACAAATTCACAGCAACTGGCAATAGTAGCCATTAAGTTACTGGAAAATGCACAATAACCTCTTCACACTGCAGCTCATTACTGACACGTTCTCTTTAGTGATGGGGAAACTGAACTTTGATCAATACGTTGTACACTAATGGCACCTTCTGGTCAAAAGAATTTAGAGCAGCCAAATTATTATAGATGACGTCGTAGCACGTGCGCAGGGTACACTTTTTGTCTTCTATCAAACCAATACTTCTATCAAACCAATACCAATTGGCTCAAAACAGGGCTGCCAGATTATCTCTTCATTGCTCTAACTGAATGAATATTATTAAAATGTATCAGAATCTTTCATGGATTCACGTTAAAAACAAGAACATCTAATGTGATAGACCATATGACTGGACAGGAAATAGAAAGTATCAACTGAATGTGAAATGTGTTTCCTGTCAGGTCTTTTAATTGTCTGTATTGTCTACTTGTTGAATGTTTGTGAAGTCTTGATTGTGGTTGTTTGTAATGTCTTGTTAATTGGTGTTGGACCCCAGGAAGATTAGCTAGCGTTATGGCGTTAGCTAATGGGGATCCTAATAAAGAATTACAAAATTACAAATACCAAATCAATCAGGTGGTTGTTCGTCAAAATGAAGCTTTGGACGTAATTGATCACGTGCTTCTGTTAAAGGGATACAAGCATCGGCACACCACTTCGAAGTAAACTGCTTAGCGATTTCGAGACCTGCCTCGGAGCTCCGGCTTCAAACCTAACATCACTAATTCTCTTACAAAGATTACAAAAGATATAGTGTCAAAGGAGGAGGTCTTCATGCAATGGCATAACCATCAAACAACTTAAACTGCTACAACACTTCCACTGATGGTTGGCACCAATACACAGTGGCGATTTTAGCATGTAAATCTTGGTGGGGCAAACTCCCCAAAACAATGTGATGCATGCCAGCAAACCCACTACACAACACAACACTAAACAATAATTGCACTATAACAGTGACAAACGGTGCCCACAAACTGTTAGGACCTACATAAAGCTGTCCCAACATCAGAGCTTTCTTTTCAGCACCATGGAGTGAATCCTTACCTGGCTATCAGCGGACCCTTGTCTGGCAGCGAAACAGTTCATTCAGTGGCGACCCATCATTCATGGCAGGTGGGGCATAGCCCTGTTTTGAGCCCCACCTGTTTTAATTACAATATACTTTTTGTTGTTGCCTGTTTTGCATGTTATTTTGGCATTAATACATGTCACATATCAGTTTGCAAACAATATAAAAAAAATATTGAGTTAATAAAGCCTCATACAAACATGGTCTCTTTTTTGCTTTCTTTCAGCCTAGCTCAGTGCTTTCTGTGGTGGTGAGGCAGCCAGTGGAAAATACAGAGCGTAGGGGCTGGTAATCTTCTGTAGTTGAGCTGTGATTGGCTCAGTGTTCTGTCGCTCATGGGGACACTATGTCGCTGCAAAATCTAGAGGGAGAGCTAGAAAGTTCAAGCCCCTTAGAAGTGCCCATCCAAGAAGCCTCAAGGTCAATAGCCACAGATAAAACGACGTCAAATCACGTTATATCTACCGTACCTTTGATTGGACTGATCATGTCAACATGATCATGATGCTCATTGGCCTTTGGACATAAACGTTACACAACAGTCAGAAATCCCAAATTCAACTATGAGTGGCTTAAGTAATGTGGCTAACTGCAAGCGTTGCAGAGCAGTCACTATTTTTCTCCCCCTGGCTGCTATTCGGTGGAGAAGGTGTGTGGTCCAAATCTGGGTATAAGGGTCTCTCTTCCAAGCTTAAAAGGATAAACATTCACATGCAACACCATGGGCCAGAAAAGGTTGAATACATTGGTCATGCTGTCAATTCAGCATGACTTCTAGTGAATTCAAAACAACTGGAAACTCGGAACTGGGAAATCTCAGACTTCAGCGAGTTCAAGACATTTGGGAACTCTGAAAGAAATTTGATCCGACTGGGATAGGTTTTGAAATGGCATCTTCCTCAGAATTCCAAGTCGGGAACTTGGGCCTCTTTCTAGAGCTCCGGTATGCAGATCACTGCACGTCATGATTCAACCTTTTTTTCAGAATTCTAGTTGTCAGACTTTGATGACAAAGTTTGATGACAAAACTTGCCCCCAAGAAGGTGCGCGGCGCCACCTTCCTGTTCATGTGAGCACAACACATCAGTGGGTCCAAAAATGTATTGTACGCTGCTGCCTAAATTAAGCCCGGCCTTAATATACTAAGAGTTGATTTGGTTTGGGCCAGCACGGGTTTATGGTTTGTGCAACATTGTAACCTATGTTTGACACCAACGTGTGGCCGTGGCTGTGTTAGAAGCGCGCCAGTATCTCTCACATAACTAGAATGAGGTTCACTTTCTATGATCTCTCTCTGCTCCGATAGACATGAGCCTGCAACTCTCATCTCTCCAGCGTTGCACTTCATCATTTATTTCCTTATAGAATCATAACCGCGCAAAGGGTTCTGAAGGAACTGCAGCACCCCTACATTAAAATGTACATTTGCCAAAGTTATGGAATTACTGCTGTCTGTTCAGAAATAAATGAAATCAGAATAGCCTGCTACACCACGAGGCCTATAATTTAGCCTCAGAGGATCAATAGCTTCTTTTAAAAAATTGCCTAGCCGTGGATTGTAGCCCAATAACAAGGAATAACCTAGTTGTGAACGCGCGACAAATCTGTCTGGGAAAAAAACAGCATGCAGATAAAACAGGCCTTTCGCGATATTTCAAATACAATCAAGTGAAAACACAGGTTGTAAAGCAGAAAGGCTGCTGCTGAAAATAGAACACTATGCTGTACCAAAATATTAGATCGACTTCCAGATATTGTTTTACAAAAAAGAGAGATAGGGTTTTGGCATGAGCGGATCGGCCATCACCAGCAAGTGAGTTGCGCATCATTGGTCGAGTCAATGAAAGTGGAAAGCATATTTAGGACTATAATTTCCTCCTCATATTGTAGCCTAGATCTATTGATGGATTCAAGACAAGGTCCTTTTTATTGATCTCATATTCTCAGTTTGTCAGTGTCAAAGTAGCCTGACATTTCGATCATTTGTGCGAGATTAAAAAAAGATTCTGCCAGTCTCCAGGCATGTAAAATTAAGTAGAATAGTATGAAATGCATTTATAAAAGGCCACCTTTTCCCACACCCTAGGCTACTAAAAAGGCTGTCCATGTGTGTAGCTTCTGTTAAGTGCCTCTACTCTACTGCTCTATGCCACTACACAAATGCGATGATATGCTTGCAATGCTTTATTATAAAGGTTGGAAAACACAGGTTGGCTGCTGACTAGCACAAATAGTCATTGACTACGTCAGTCTTAGCTCGCTCATTAAATGTCTTAATCGAAATGACGGATTGCCTCTTATCCGCTCATCTGTCCCTTACGCCATAGTTTGTACATCTCAATTGTCAGTAGAAACCACATTTGTTTAAGCAAGTCAGCCATATCAGCTGTTTCTTAAAAAGCCCCCCCTCAGAGGACTTGAAAGCGCAAACAGACTAGCACTCAGGCTATGACAATCAATGTTGTGAAGCACAAAAATCTCATTATTGAAACAGAAAATCATTGCCAGTCAAAATATTTTTAATGTGACAGGAAGGACACCATTATTAGCCTGTGGGTGAACATTACAACAATCAAATGATTGTAAACGTTAGTTAGTACATGACAAAGGCAGCACTTTTGGGCCATTGTGATAAGTTACAAACATGGTATTAGCATATATTTATATCATTTTCCAGTTACAATGCCTCAGTGGATCCATTGCCAATTTCACGTGTTCAAACTGCCCTCTACTGGCATCAAATTATACTATACAGCATGTGTACTGGCTATACAGTATATACCTATGCCATGAATAATCCTTAAACAATATTGACAACAAATAATGAAATATTTAAGTTTTGGCAAATAGTTGTACAATGACTTACATTGAAATTATATTAGAAATAGCAGTGAAAGATGAAATGCAAAAACAGAAATATTGACTTGCATGGTACTAAACAGCTTTCAAAAAAGATGGTAAAACATTGAAAGAGTTGCATGCCATGGCAGCTTTGGGTCTGCAGCATAAAAAGGCAACATTGTGTTTATATCTGGGAAACAAGCAATGGAAAATGGCCTACATTATTACAAGGTGTCAATAAGAGAAATAAAATACCAGCTTTGTGTGGTGATATTTAATTATCATTGGCTTTCATTTGAAATGAAACAAGTTGGTAATTTGCATAGAATATAGCAGTCAACAGTAAAGCTATAAGAACCTGCATTTTAAATATCTTAAGTATCTAAACATCCTAAAATATTTGCACGTGTTGACACATATCCTGAAATATTCATATACATTTAGTATTTGGCAGTTAGTTAATATAATAATTTGTCAATTATAGTACTGTATTGTTTTTAAATGGCATTATCCTGATAATATGAAATATGATTACACATATCACGATAACAAACGTTTGAAAATGAATAAAGACTATATAATAACAATAACTGATTGCATATGCAGCAAATAAGTCATTATCCTACATACATCACCCAGCACATTACGGTGCGAGACACAAATTTGGCAAAAATAACTACATATATCACAGGTTGATATAGGACCCTGTCTTACATTCTCATGGACTACTACACTCATAGAATTAGAATAAGTAGAACGGCCACAGCACTTCTGATTCTATGATTCTCATTCTGATTCTAATTCTGATTCTATGACGTCACTGTCCTGATTGATATAGGGGATTTCTTCATATCTCTCTAATCACTTCCTCCACACAGCTTCAGCAGCAGCTTCTGGTAGTCACCAGAGGTATCACCCTATCAGATGAAAAAAAAAAAAAAAAGCACATACAAGTAACAGCATGTTAAAAACAGCCTCATTTTCAATCAGACAAACCAAGAAATTAACATCATTTACTTGGGAATTATTATTCATTAATTTACATCATTTTGGCAGCAATTTACCTCCATAGCATAAAAGTGGATTGATTCCAACAATAGAATTGTAGCATAGTGATTATTTGTGTAAGGTACATACAGAGATGGCGGTGTACAGTGATTTCCCGTAGGTCTTCTGGTACGCCTGTCTGATGTCCAGCATGTCCACCTCGGAGCGAGTCACCATGACCCGAATCAGAGTCCTGTCCTTGGTCCCAGCCCCCTAAGGACAACACATAGCACAGACTGGTTAGTCATCACTAAGTGCTAGGCCTGAAACATGGCTTTTGGTCACCGTCACTACGGTGTCTAAATGTGTGTGTTTGTGTGTGTCAGAATACAGTAGGTCTAAAACACTATAGTGATAGGAACTACAGACCAAGTCTCAGGGCTACACTTAAACATGGTTAAAGGACATTTCCATCAGCGGAGTCAGAATGTGTGGAGTCAGAATGTGTGGAGTCAGAATGTGTAGAGTCAGAATGTGTAGAGTCAGAATGTGTAGAGTCAGAATGTGTAGAGTCAGAATGTGTAGAGTCAGAATGTGCGGAGTCAGAATGTGCGGAGTCAGAATGTGCGGAGTCAGAATGTGTGGAGTCAGAATGTGTGGAGTCAGAATGTGCGGAGTCAGAATGTGCGGAGTCAGAATGTGCGGAGTCAGAATGTGCAGAGTCAGAATGTGTAGAGTCAGAATGTGTAGAGTCAGAATGTGTAGAGTCAGAATGTG
>QNTS01003482.1:100341-116032 GCA_003317085.1 Hucho hucho | reverse complement strand
GAGAACCTCCTTCTCTCAGCCAGGGCATTGAAAATGGGTCGTGGATGGGTATTCCAGCATGACAATGACCCAAAACACACGGCCAAGGCAACCAAGGAGTGGCTCAAGAAGAAGCACATTAAGGTCCTGGAGTGGCCTAGCCAGTCTCCAGACCTTAATCCCATAGAAAATCTGTGGAGGGAGCTGAAGGTTCGAGTTGCCAAACGTCAGCCTCGAAACCTTAATGACTTGGAGAAGATCTGCAAAGAGGAGTGGGACAAAATCCCTCCTGAGATGTGTGCAAACCTGGTGGCCAACTACAAGAAACATCTGACCTCTGTGATTGCCAACAATGGTTTTGCCACCAAGTACTAAGTCATGTTTTGCAGAGGGGTCAAATACTTATTTCCCTCATTAAAATGCAAATCAATTTCTAACATTTTTCATATGCGTTTTTCTGGATTTTTTTGCTGTCTCTCACTGTTCAAATAAACCTACCATTAAAATGGTAGACTGATAATTTCTTTGTCAGTGGGCAAACATACAAAATCAGCAGGGGATCAAATACTTTTTCCCCTCACTGTATCCTTGCTTCAGGTCCTGAGCTACAGGAAGTTAGATTTGGGTATGTCATTTTAGGCGAACATTTTATTAAACACAAGTATACACCACACACACATAGTTATGGGCTTAAAAAAATGAAAACACCTGTACCATGTCAGATATAGAGTTGAAATGTATTACATTTTGAGTTTGTATCTCAATATTACACTTTATTTACTGTACATCACAGAAGACTGAAATATAACAAAACTTTTGTAAAGGTTTATTAATTATGAAAAATATGAATAACATTCCACCCATCAGGCCACTAAGTCATTTGACTGCAGGAAAGGGTTACGCTAGGTTATAAGTAGGCTGTTACGACTTCCGCCGAAGTCGGTCCCTCTCCTTGTTCGGGCGGCGTTCGGCGGTCGACGTCGCCGGTCTTCTAGCCGCCACCGATCCATCTTTTCATTTTCTGTTGGTTTTGTCTTCATTTTTTACTCACCTGGTTTACATTCCCAATGATTACATGTTCCTTATTTAACCCTCTGTTCCCCCCATTTTTTTGTACGTGATTATTTGTTGTAATCTTGGTCCGTTGCTCATGTGATATATTTCACTACGTGTATTGTATTTTCCTATTTTTTAGTAAAGTTTATTTATTACTCATCTTTGTTGTCCTGTGCCTGACTCCGCTGTACCTGCATCACCGAGACTCTTTACATAGACCTGTTGTAAAATAAATAGCATTAGCCTATATAGCCTGTTCAAAACTTTTGTGAAGGTTTCAACCAGTTCAAGTGTTTTGTTTAATTCTTTGGCCAAATTAAGTTCCAACTGTAATGTTGTGTTTGTCTCAATATAATATCCTGCTCGTATTTTCCCTATAAACAATAGCTTGACTTACTTTTGATATTACCCTAATAACGTTTCGAAACTTCTGTGAAGGTTTAGTGTGGTATGGCTATTATCCTATTATACTGCGGGCCTATGGTATGAAGGCAGTGCGCACCAGGAATTCAACTGACTCTGACAGTTATTTTAACCTATTTAACTAGGCAACTTTATTTGACTGGTGTGGAAGACTGTTGTAGGCCTACCAGTTACTCCTATCATCCAACAATATAATGCTTATCTTTATAAAAAAATATTCAAATAGAAAATTTATGAATTAGCCTCCTTCTGTACTCCTATATCTGTATAGCAGATTCAGTAGCCTATCTGACAAATATAAAGAAATTCATGTTGGTGTCGTAGCATGCAGCCGACATATATATATATATATATACATATACCTCTCTCTCTCTCTCTCTCTCTCTCTCTCTCCCCCCCCCCCATTTATTTGACTTAAATGTTAATATAATATAGTGGACACCTAGGCCTAATGCCCTGATGCTTTTAGTGCTCAAATCTCCGACAGCTGAAACGTGGGTTGGACAATTATTGTTTTAGGAAAGTAAAAACAAAAAAAATAGACTATTAAGTTTTTAATGTACAACAGATCTAAACACAATGAATTGTTATTTTGTAATTGTCACGTCTACTCCCACTCCTCCCATCCGGCGTTTGACGTCGCAGGTTTACTAACCACCGATCCTATCATTACGCGCACCTGGCATTCATCATCACGCGCACCTGCGCTTCATCATTAGGCACACCTGGACTCCATCACTTCACTGATTACCTCCACTATATCTTTCACTCCCTCAGTGCCATTCCCCAGGCAGTATTGACTGTGTTTCATGTCTATACACTACTCGTGTTTGTTATATTGTTCCGTTTATTATTAAACTCACTACCTGCACTTGCTTTCTGACTCCCAGCGTATACGTTACAGTAATTAGTTATAATTACAGTGTTTCAGGACACGCAAATATGGCTCATTTGGCTTACATCCCTCATGTATCAATGGTGCTGGCTGTGTTGGGTGATGCCCTAATGCCATACGGATGACCTGTACATTTCTCAAATGTCCGATAAATTTAAAATCTTCCCGGTCACTTGTCAAGCGCCAAATTGTCCTAACTGAAACCCTGCTGTGAATGTGTGTCAAATGTTTGCAACACCTACCTGCTGCTGTTTGATGGTTGGTTGTGGTTGTTTGATATCTTTGTGATTGTAAGTGTGTGTGTGTGCATTGCTGATTTGAGGCCAGCTGGCGAGGGAACAGGTGATGTTCTCACTAACCTGTTGTCTGAGAGGCTTCAATGGCCACACATACCAGATCATTTCCAAACTGACTACCTCAACAAGTAGGAAGGAAGTATGGTCCATAAGTATGTTGTACACCTACGTACAGTTGATTTCCAGTTAATCGCATGTAACAGCCTTCTGTTTCTGCCTCAGAATTACCATAGGAACTGGAATACATGCGTGCTGCATATCAAATGAACTGTAACAATGCTGCATATATTATGCATAACAAACTATATGCTTACTCTATTCTACAATCCAACAAACTTACACAAAACTTCTCTCTCCCCCTCCCTCTCTCTCTTTCTCAATTCAATTTCAATTTAAGGGCTTTATGGGCATGGGAAACATATGTTAACATTGCCAAAGCAAGTGAAGTAGATAATAAACAAAAGTGAAATAAACAATGAAAATTAACAGTAAACATTACACTCACAGAAGTTCCAAAATAATATACATTTTAAATGTCATATGTCCATATACATTGTTGTAATGATGTGCAAATAGTTAAAGTGAAAAAGGGAAAATAAAAAACATAAATATAGGTGTTTGTTCTTCACTGGATTCCCTTTTCTTGTGGCAACAGGTCACAAATCTTGCTGCTGTGATGGCACACTGTGGTATTTCACCCAATAGATATGGGAGTTTATCAAACTTGGATTTGTTTTCAAATTCTTTGTGGGTCTCAGTAATCTGAAGGAAATATGTGTCTCTAATATGGTCATACATTTGGCAGAAGGTTAGGAAGAGCAGCTCAGTTTCCACCTCATTTTGTGGGCAGTGTGCACATAGCCTGTCTTCTCTTGAGAGCCAGGTCGCCGTTTGCAGACTAGGCTATGCTCACTGAGTCTGTATATAGTCAAAGCTTGCCTTAATTTTGGGTCAGTCACAGTGGTCTCTCTCTCACTCTCCCTCTCTCTCTCTCCCTCTTTTCCTCTTATCCCTCTGTATCTCCCTTGCCCCTACCCCCACACACTCATAGCAAGGTGGGAGGTGATATTACCATGTTAAGTTGTCATATATTCCACTCTTTAATTGCTGTCCAATTGCAGCGTGTCATGGGTAAACCTTCTCTGCCTGGCAGGCAGTTTACTGCCCCCACTGGGAAACACACACACACACACACACACACACAAATACAAGCGTGCGCACACACATATACACACACCCCACCGGGATCAATAGGGGAGCTTTAGTCACATGACACAGCAGGAAGACATGGTCACATGACTCAAACACAGCAGGAAGACATGGTCACATGACCCAAACACAGCAGGAAGACAGGGGCTGCGGTCCAAACACTTAAAAGACACACCCTATCCCCTCAGTCGTCAAATTAAGTGGACATGTATCATGACGCCTGACGAGTATACACTTGCAGGGCAAGGGGTGAGGGAGGAAGGAATGATTTTTAAATGGACCACCCTTGGCCGGAAATTCGTCACTCGTTCATCCCGCGGTGATTGAGTTTTCAGCCACCGGTAGCTTGTGGGTGCTTTATAAGCGCTACAGTCAATTATGAGTGCATGTCTACTTATATTAAATATATAATTATTAATATACGCCTACTGCATGATAGCTAGCAAATTAATTAGCTAACTAATGTTAGCCTGCCTAGCTGGAACTTCTGAAGAAGGACATTTTTCTAATTCTACAGTTTCCAAAAGACCAAACCAAACAAAAACATATATACTTTTAATGAGATGTGTTTGTGCCGTCATGTGCATTAGTAGCACAATTTCTAACTTATTTGCATTCGTTTTTACTTACACTTGTATGTTGACTTCTCCATTGATGTTGTTATTAAGTTTTCGCAGACTTTTTTTAGCGGATGTACAATCGTCGTAAATTGAATTATGGGGAGTTTCAGGCCCCGGAGTGAACATAATTGTACACTCGCAAACTCGACTAAAAACGAGGGTTGAGTGGCTTACGTTGCAAACTTCCCTTGCGTGGCTAATCATTTGAACCGCCCTCCAAGATGGTGACAGAGATTCCCCCAAGGGCACAAGGCGAGGGTAAGTGTACGAGGGTGTGTCTTTTAAGTGTTTGGACTGCAGCCCCTGTAATTGGACAGCAGTTCAGGAGTGGAATTATATGACAACTTAACTTGCAACCTGGCCAGTTACCACGTCATCTCACGATGTCCTAAGACATGGATGGATGTTCAAATACTGACTTGTATCACGGGTGACCTGGTTGATAATCACACAGTCACACTCAGTTGCCAACAACACTATCACCATGGTTACAATAGCCTTAAAGAACAAATCCCTACTCTAAAAACGAATCACTACAACATTCACACACAGACACGCATGCAAACACACACAAGAACACATACATACACACACGCACGCACACACAGACACACACTTCACTCCACCAGATTACCCACTACTCTTATGTGGGCCCTTAACAGCAAATTAATCACTTTAATTGAAATAGTTGATTGCATTACTTCACGGCTCATCCCAGTTTAAGGGTGTGTGTGTGTGTGTGTGTGTGTGTGTTTGTCATTGTGCTACTGTGTGTGTGTGTGTGGTCATTAAAGCTGCAGTGAAAGTGCACAAAGATGTAATAAATTCATTAACCAGAGTGGCGGGTTGTGAAACATGGACGTTTTTATCGAGTGTGGGGGTCTACACTTAAGAAGTACAGGCAGAACGTGAGCACACACACAGACTCTTTTGCTGGCTGTGGTCTGTCATAAGCGCCTGAGGGAGAGAGAGCTTGGTCATTAAAAACCTGAGAGAGATAACATCCCGACATCGTTAGCAAATACCACCAGCACACTGCTGCTAACTTTATTACCCCCGCTTTTAATACATTGACACATTAATTCACTCTCACCACAGGCTGTGGGCATGACAGCTAACTCTCTCTCTACATCTCTCTCTCTCTCCCCCTCTCTCTCTCTCTCTCTCTCACTAAATATCTCTCTCCTCTCTCTAAATATCTATCTCTACATCTCTCTCTCTCTCTCTCTCTCTACATCTCTCTCTCTCTTAATATCTCTATCCTCTCTCTCACTCTCTCTCTCGCTCTACATCTCTCTCTCTAAATATCTCTCCTCTCTCTCTACACACATCTCTCTACATCTCTTTCTCTCTACATCTCTCTCCCTCTACATCTGTCTCTCTCTCTCTTTAAATATCTCTCTCCTCTCTCTCTCTAAATATCTCTCTCTTCTCTCTACAAATATATCTCTCCTCTCTCGATCTCTAAATATATCTCTCTTACATCTCTCTCTCTCTCTAAATCTCTATCTCACTCTCTCTCCTCTCTCTCTACATCTCTCCCTCTAAATATCTCTCTCTACATTTCTCTCTCTCTCTACATCTCTCTCTCTCTCTAAATATCTTTCTCTACATCTCTCTCTCATCTCTCTCTCTAAATATCTCTCTACATCTCTCTCTTTCTCTAAATATCTCTCTTGCTCTCCTCTCTCTCTAAATATGTTTCTACATCTCTCTCTCGCTCTCTCTCTCTAAATATATCTCTCCACATCATTCTCTCTCTAAATATATCTCTCTCCTCTCTCTAAATATATCTCTCCTCTCTCTCCTCTCTCTCTCTAAATATCTTTCTACATCTCTCTCTCTCTCTCTCTCTTTCTCTTTCTCTCTCTCTCTCTCTCTCTCTCTCTCTCTCTCTACCCTTCTTCATTTTCTGGAAAAAAATCAAGCAAAAGAGGGATTTAAAGTGGCTGTTAATAAATGGGCCCTTCCACCATGATTCTTCGTCCTCCTGCTACAAGAACATTTATTATATCTTAAGCCTGTGCTAATAGTCTGCTAGCGCCCTAGTTAATTAATAACCCTTCACTAGAAAGAGCAAAAGACAAGGACCTCACGTACACACACACGCATATGAGTAGTGCTGTTGCGGTGAGGTCACGGGTCAAATTCCAGGTGACCGTTTAGTCACGGTAATTAGGCTTCTCCGAACTCTGATGCTGCTGCTGGTCATTAGTAGCCTACCAAACTTAGAACTCTATTGTCCCTCTAATCATTCTGACATCAATGCAAATGTAATTGAAAATCTAATCCAACACTTAATGAGAGCCCATGATCTCATGTTGCGCAACATTTCTTTAGGTTATGCAATTGTGCGAGAAAACAGAGTGATGGCCTCTACTAAATAGAGGAGGCCCCAATCAGCTTGCTATAGGCTAGGCATACTATATTTATTTCTCAATTTTCCTAATATTAAGCACATTGCTTCTCTTTACAACAGGAGTATAGCCTACCTGGCTGGCATGAAAATAAACCATGGAAAAAGCGTCATCCATTCGCTATTTAAGTGTATAGATATGTATTTTTTCCCGCTGTTCCTGTTTCGATACAGGTGCATGATAATGGTCCATTCTAAATCAAAACAAATTTCACACATATATTATTTAGTATGTAAAGACAAGATTAAATCAAGAATAATCTGATGTGGGACAATGTTAGCCTATCATTGTGAATTTTATATTATCACCTGTGAATGATGTCCAGCATAAGAAACAATGCAACCTTTTCTAATCATAGTCGCATACCTCATATAGCTTAGTGCATAGGCCTATATGTTTTGATAAGGTTTGTATCACAACTAAAGTGGTCAAATAACTTCTTAAAATTAAGAACATTAATCTGCCTTGCATGGGGTGTAGAGCATAACTGACATACATAACGCCACACGTAAGTTTCACGTTTGGGGAAGATCTTTTTCACCATAAAAATTCAACTTGATAATAAAAGCATTACATCGAAAATTGCATTTGCGGTCACTTTTGACAATTGTCTTTTCCAGCTAATGGAACATATATCCTACAGCCTTGTAAGCATTGCTGAGATTATAATGTGAAGAAACAGCCTAATAGTTTATCAACATTTTAAGCTAAACTGACAAGACTCAGAAAAATACCCAAATGCAGACAAAGGAGGCATCTCAGATGTTTATTATAAATCAGGGGGCAGGCAAATGGCAGATCAAAGGCAGGCAGAGGTCAGTAATCCGAGGCAGAGTCAAACAGGTACAGAACGGCAGGCAGGCCCAGGGTCAGGGCAGGTAGAATGGCCAGAACTGGGAGGAGGGTGTGGGGCAACAGAAGACGAATAGCGATGGGGAAAGGGCCGATTAAACGGGAGGGAAGTTTACGGGACTCCACCCAGAGGGGCAGACCCTGAGGGGACAGCCATACCCTCTGCCCGAGACGGTAGTGGGGAGCAGGGGTCCAGTGGCGTTCCGCCTGTTGCCGATACTTGGAGGTAGTCTTGAGAAGAGCGGACCGGGCTCTCTTCCAGGTAGGGCGACAGCGGTGGACGAACATCTGGGCCGAGGATATGCTGACCTCTTCCTCTTGCTCAGGGAAGAGCGGGGGCTGATATCCTATGGAACACTCGAAGGGCGAGAGACCAGTGGCAGAGCAGGGTAGGGTGTTGCGGGCGTATTCCACCCACACAAGTTGCTGGCTCCAGGTGGTGGGGTTGGCAGAGACGAGGCAATGAAGAGCTGTCTCCAGGACCTGATTGGCTCCGACTGGCCGTTAGACAGGGGGTGAAAACCGGAGGACAGGCTGGCCGATGACCAAATGCAGAACGGCTACCAGAACCTTGCCTAAGGGTAACTTGGGAATGGGAATAAAATGGGCGGCTTTGGAAAACCTATCCACCACTGTAAGGATAGTGGTGTTGCCATCTGATGTAGGGAGACCATTGACAAAGTCCAGGGATATGTGGGACCAGGGGTGGTGAGGTACAGGGAGTGGTTGAAGGAGGCCAGCCGGAGTTTGCCATGCAGTCTTATTCTGAGCACACACAGTGCAGGCGGCGACGAACACGGAGGCATCAGGAACCATGGTGGGACACCAAAAACGTTGTCGTACAAAGGCCAGGGTCCAATGGGAGCCAGGATGGCAGGCAAGTCTGGAGGAATGAGCCCAATCCAGGACCGAGGTACGGGACAAACGTCCCATTAGCTGGTTCCCGCCCTGGGGTCCGGCTGGGAATGCTGCGCCTCACTGACCTGATTCTCGATACCCCAGATGAGTGCAGCCGCTAGACAAGAGGTATGGAGGATGGTCTCGGGGTCCGACGGTGCAGCAGCGGGGCTATAGTGGCATGAGAGCGCATCAGGCTTCACATACTTGGAGCCTGGGCGGTAGGATATGGTAAAGTTGAACCAAGTGAATAGCAGGGCCCATCGAGCTTCCCTAGAGTTGAGGCACTTGTTAGTGCGGAGATATTCCAGGCTCTTATGATCAGTCCACACTAGGAATGGATGTTCTGCCCCCTCTAACCAGTGCCTCCACTACTCCAACACCATCTTCACTGCAAGTAGTTCTCGTCTTCCCACGTCATAATTCCTCTCAGTGGTGATAAGATGATGGGGTCCTACACCACGAACTGACAGGATGGGTTCCGGATGGATTAAGATGGGAGCTGTGGTGAATCGATGCTTGAGGTCCAAGAACACCCGCTCAGCAGCTGGAGACCACATGAATGGGACTTTGGGAGACGTGAGTGCTGAAAGGGGGGAAGCCATGATGCTGTAACCCCGGATGAAACAGCGGTGGAAATTACCAAACCCCAGGAAGCGTTGCACCTGCACTCTGGATGTGTGTTGAGGCCAATCCACCACCGCTCTCACCTTGTCAGGATCCATCTGAATATTTCCTGCAGTGATGATGTATCCTAGGAAGGAGATGGTGGAGCGATGGAATTCGGGTTTCTCAGCATTAACAAAAAACTGGTTCTCCAGGAGACACTGGAGGACACGTTGGACGTGGAGGACATACTCTTGTGCTGAGCAGGAAAAGACGAGGATGTTATTTAACCTTTATTTAACTAGGCAAGTCAGTTAAGAACAAATTCGTATTTACAGTAACAGCCTACACCTTATCAAGGTAAACAAACACGAACCAGTTCAACATGTCACCGAGAACATTGGTAACCAGGGCCTGGAACACTGCTGGAGCGTTGGTCAGTCCAAATGGCATCACAAGGTATTCGTAGTGCCCGCCAGATGTGTTAAAAGACCAGGCTCATCAGTAGGTAAGATTACGCTGGGGGGCCATACAGGGAATTTCAATCTCCCATTACTCGTACCCAGCTCCATGCCATCCTGATGTAGGGTGGCCGGTCTAAATCTCTCCGGGTACTCATTGACTCTGGGGCAGACGAGAGTTTTATGGACGCTACCCTGGTGTCAGAGCTGGGTATCCCAACTCAACCCCTCTCCATTCCCATGGACGTCAGAGCGCTGGATGGGCGCTCTATTGGCAGAGTCACCCACAATACTGTTCCTATCAACCTGCGAGTGTCAGGTAACCACAGTGAGTCTATGCAATTTCTGCCCATCAAACCTCCTCAGGTACCCTTGGTTTTGTTTTTTTCATTGCTCCAGAGGCACAATCCCCTCATCAACTGGACTGTTGGTTCAATCAGGGGTTGCAGCCCGCTCTGCTATGCTCATTGTCTGAAGTCGGCGCAGCCTGCCCCGGGACGTCTTCCTGCGGGCTTGGGAAAAGCCTCCGACGTCTCTGCCGTTCCCGTGGAGTACCAGGATCTTCAGGAGGTTTTCAACAAGGCCTGGGTCACAGCACTTCCTCCGCATCGGCCCTACAACTGCGTTATCGACCTCCCGGGCACTACACCACCTCGGGGGAGGCTTTATTCCCTGTCGGGTCCGGAGACCACGGCGATGGAAGGGTACATTGAGGACTCCCTGGCTACAGGGTGTATCCGTCCATCTATCTCCCCCACCGCCCGTGTATCGACAACCAGGGCCTTAATGACATCACCGTTAAGAAATCTCCTTCAGGGGGCTACGATATACCCGAAGTTGGGCCTTTCAGAATGCCTACCATCTGGTGCGGACACGGGAAGGAGACAAGTGGAAGACAGCCTTTAACCTCTTAGGGCTCCGATCCCGCTAGCGGGATCAAAATCGACAACATCCGGTGAAATTGGAGAGTGCCAAATTCAAAATAAAAAATCGTAATATTAAACATTCATGAAAATACAAGTGTCTTACGTCATTCAAAATCTTAGAATCTTGGTAATCAAACTGCGTTGTCCGATTTACAACAGGCTTTACGGCGAAAGCATAGCATTCGATTGTCTGAGGACAGCGCCCCACATCAACCTATTTTTCAAACCAGCACAGGCGTCACAAAATCACAAATAGCGATAAAATAAATCACTTACTTTTGAAGATCTTCCTCTGTTTGCAATCCCAAGGGTCCCAGCTACACAATGAATGGTCGTTTTGTTCAATAAAGTCCTTCTTTATATCCAAAAAGTCTGTTTAGTTGGCGCCATTGATTTCAGTAATGCACTCGTTCAACATGCAGACAAAGGAATCCAAAAAGTTACCGGTAAACTTCGTCCAAACAAGTCAAACAACGTTTCTATTCAATCCTCAGGTACCCTAATATGTAAATACATGATAATATTTCAAACTGAAAAAACTATGTTGAATAGGAAAGGAAAAGAACGAAGAGCGCATGCCAAAAGACAACTTTTCTAATGAAGCTCTCCTTGGAAAAACTACAATGCCTTGTTCATTTTTCAAGAAACAAGCCTGAAACTTAGTATAAAGACTATTGACATCTAGTGGAAACCATAGGTACTGCAATCTGGGCGGAATTTGTATATATAGCCCATTGACTTGCATTGAAAAGGCATGCGATCTCCATAACAAAAATTCTGGATGGATTTTCCTCTGGTTTTCGCCTGCCATATCAGTTCTGTTATACCCACAGATATTATTTTAACAGTTTTAGAAACTTCAGAGTGTTGGTATCCAATGCTACCAATTATATGCATATCCTAGCTTCTGGGCCTGAGTAACAGGCAGCTCTTTGTGTTCAGTCTGCACAAGCGTTTGGTAGAAGACAATCTAGCTCTGCCAAGTTGCATAGGCTCCGGAGGAGGCGAGATGGCAGACCTCGGTGATTCCCGGGGGAACTCGGGTAATCTCGCATTCTCTCGGTAATGTAGATGCCAGGGACTTCCGGGATTCCTTTAAGGCGAATGTTCGTGACCGCCACAGCCCTACATATGAGCATGTACATACACTTTCAAACATTCACTAGCATGTACACACAAGGATGTTGATTGTCCTCAGCTGCGTCTCAAATGGCATCATGTTCCCTATATAGTGCAGACCTCTTCTTCCATATTGCTGTTTGAGTGTTCACCTGCCCAGTGCTATAGCTACTGTACAGTTCTGGAAACAGAAACTGCTCATCTTGCTGTTCTCCTTGTTAAGGAGTAAGGTAAGCTCCATAACCCCACTGTGTATGAGTGCATTTGGATTCATCCTCTCACTCTGGGGATGGGAGCGGGTGGTTATCCTGCAATGGGGGGACTAGGAAACACCTGGGGATGGAGTGAATGTGAATCGCTCTCTCTCTCTCTCTCTCTCTCTCTCTCTCTCTCTCTCTCTCTCTCTCTCTCTCTCTCTCTCTCTCTCAGCTTTATTGGCATGGGAAACATACAGTTGAAGTTAGAAGTTTACATACACCTTAACCAAATACATTTAAACTCAGTTTTTCACAATTCCTGACATTTAATCCTAGTAAAAATTCCCTGTCTTAGGTCAGTTAGGATCACCACTTTATCTTAAGAATGTGAAATGTCAGAATAATAGTATAGAGAATAATTTATTTCAGCTTTTATTTCTATCTTCACATTCCCAGTGTGTCAGAAGTTTACATACACTCAATTAGTATTTGGTAGCATTGTCTTTAAATTGTTTAACTACTTACGGAGTGGTGGGGCGCTAGGTACAGGAAATGGCATGGGGACCTGAAATGTCAACAAGTTTTCTCGGGCGCGAGTCTGGCTGGCGCGCCCCACTTTATTTTACTTATATAAGGTATAGGTGACCATCCGAGTGAAATATTATTGCTAATATTCATAAAAGGATAGCTAAGGATGCATTTTAACTGGTATTTGATTTGTTTAGGAAAGGTTTATAGGTATATTTGAACGCGTTCTCTTCACGTTTCAATGGGCGATTCGACGTTGGATTTTCTGAACATAACGCGCCAAGCAAATGGAGATTTATGGATATAATAAATGACTTTTTCTAACAAAAGAACCATTGGATGTCTTCGTTGGACACTTGGGAAGCCCTCAGCAGAAGTTCTTCAAAAGGTAAGGGATTTGTTTTCGCTGTGAAATGTGTTTTGTGAGACACGGGTTGGGTTATGGATTTATGCTAATGCATAAATATTAGAGGTGCTACCCTCAAACAATCAAATGTTGTGCTTTCGCCGTAAAGCCTTTTTGAAATCTGACAACGCTGTGATATTGCCAAGAGTCAGAGCTTTTGATGGCTATGAAACACTTGTATATTGATGCATTTTTAATAATTAAACTTTTGGATTTTGAATTTGGTGCTTTACATTTCACCGGGTAGTGTCGGGAGTGGGGCGCCCCACTGCTCTGTAAGAGGTTAACAAAGTTAACCATTTTAACTGTAGTGTCCAAAACACCTTTCAAGCTGTCAGGCATTCCCTTGGCAGCAAGAGCCTTTCGTGGATGCTGCAGTGTACCCAAGTGGCGTCGGGAGCAACTGCTTGCACGCTTGTTACCACTCTGCTATGTCTCCCTGTAATGGCTTTTGTTCCATCAGTACAGATACCAACACATCTTGACCACAAGTCCATTTGATGTCACAAAGCTGTCCAGTAATTTAAAAATATCCTCATGTTGTCCTGGTTTCCAGTGGTTTGCAGAAGAGGATGTCTTCCTTAATTGACCCCACATAAATGTAACGGACATATACCAGGAGCTGTGCCAGGCCCGCCACGTCTGTTGACTCATCCAGCTGTAAGGCATATAATTCACTGGCTTGTATGTGAAGCAGAAACTGTTTCAATACATCTCCTGCCATGTCACTGATGCGTTGTGAAACAGTGTTGTTTGATGAAGGCATTGTCTATAGTTTTTTTGGCCTTTTCCCCCAGCATTGTCCCAGCCATATCCGCGGCAGCAGGATAGACGCTTCTAGCCCCTTCTTATTAATGGTATCTGTTGCTTTTATACATGTCTTACTACTTGAAAGTCGTCTTTATTCTAGCTCAAAAAACTCCCATAGCTTATTTTTCAAATTGTCATGTTTTGTTTCTAAATGTCTGCTCAAGAGTGAAGGTTTCCCGCTAGAGAGTAACAGTTAATGTGATTGGATGTTAATTATTTGACTAGGCTACCTGTATTTGACATTGTGTTGTTATTTCACTGAACACTAGATGGTTTAATTTTATTTTTGGCAATGAAACAACGCTACTCAGGCGAGAAAAAAAACTCACAAAATATACAGTGAGGGAAAAAAGTATTTGATCCCCTGCTGATTTTGTATGTTTGCCCACTGACAAAGAAATTATCAGTCTATAATTTCAATGGTAGGTTCATTTGAACAGTGGGAGACAGAATAACAACAAAAAAATCCAGAAAAATGCATGTGAACATTTTTATAAATTGATTTGCATTTTAATGAGGGAAATAAGTATTTGACCCCTCTGCAAAACATGACTTAGTACTTGGTGGCAAAACCCTTGTTGGCAATCACAGAGGTCAGACGTTTCTTGTAGTTGGCCACCAGGTTTGCACACATCTCAGGAGGGATTTTGTCCCACTCCACTTTGCAGATCTTCTCCAAGTCATTAAGGTTTCGAAGCTGACGTTTGGCAACTCGAACCTTCAGCTCCCTCCACAGATTTTCTATGGGATTAAGGTCTGGAGACTGGCTAGGCCACTCCAGGCCCTTAATGTGCTTCTTCTTGAGCCACTCCTTTGTTGCCTTGGCCGTGTGTTTTGGGTCATTGTCATGCTGGAATACCCATCCACGACCCATTTTCAATGCCCTGGCTGAGGGAAGGAGGTTCTCACCCAATATTTGACGGTACATGGCCCTGTCCATCGTCCCTTTGATGCGGTGAAGTTGTCCTGTCCCCTTAGCAGAAAAACACCCCCAAAGCATAATGTTTCCACCTCCATGTTTGACGGTGGGGATGGTGTTCTTGGGGTCATAGGCAGTATTCCTCCTCCTCCAAACACGGTGAGTTGAGTTGATGCCAAAGAGCTCCATTTTGGTCTCATCTGACCACAACACTTTCCCCCAGTTGTCCTCTGAATCATTCAGATGTTCATTGGCAAACTTCAGACGGGCATGTATATGTGCTTTCTTGAGCAGGGGGACCTTGCGGGCACTGCAGGATTTCAGTCCTTCACGGCGTAGTGTGTTACCAATTGTTTTCTTGGTGACATGGTCCCAACTGCCTTGAGATCATTGACAAGATCCTCCCATGTAGTTCTGGGCTGATTCCTCACCGTTCTCATGATCATTGCAACTCCACGAGGTGAGATCTTGCATGGAGCCCCAGGCCGAGGGAGATTGACAGTTCTTTTGTGTTTCTTCCATTTGCGAATAATCACACCAACTGTTGTCACCTTCTCAACAAGCTGCTTGGCGATGGCTTGTAGCCCATTCCAGCCTTGTGTAGGTCTACAATCTTGTCCCTGACATCCTTGGAGAGCTCTTTGGTCTTGGCCATGGTGGAGAGTTTGGAATCTGATTGATTGATTGCTTCTGTGGACAGGTGTCTTTTATACAGGTAACAAGCTGAGATTAGGAGCACTCCCTTTAACTTCTTAGGGAGTAGCGCACGAGGTGACCGTTTTGGAGAGCCTGGCGTGCCCAAAGTAAAATGCCTCCCATTCAGGCCCAGAAAATAGGATATGCACATATTTAGTACCATTGGATAGGAAACACTCTGAATTTTCTAAAAGTGTTAACCATTTGTCTGTGAGTAAAAAAGAACGGATATGGCAGGCAAAACCCAGAGGAATTTCTGTCCTGGAAAAAGTGGTTTTGACACATTGCTCATTTGGAACCCCTCCCTTATGAAAATGCCCATATAAGGGCATATGAATGCAGTACCTATCGCTTCCTCTGGATGTCAACAGTCTCGAGA
>QNTS01003482.1:71072-87252 GCA_003317085.1 Hucho hucho | reverse complement strand
ACCTGTAAATACAATCTGGGGGGAGAGAGGAACCTATAAATACAATCTGGGGGGAGAGAGGAACCTATAAATACAATCTGGGGGGAGAGAGGAACCTATAATCAGGATCTGAGGGGAGAGAGGAACCTTTAAATATAATCTTGGGAAGAGTGGATCATATAAATATAATCTGGCGGGAGAAAGGGACCTATAAATAGGGTCTGTGGGGAGAGACGACCCTATAAATTCAATCTGGGGGAGAGAGGAAGACAAGATCTGAGTCCTGGTCAAAATCTGTGAACTAAATAAGGGATGTGGTGCTATTTGGGATGAAGACAAGGTCCTTGAGAGAAGAATGTGTTCATTATTCAGTTTTGGCATGTTAGGGTCTTCCTCATTCCGAGCTTCAACTGTTACAAGTATAGAACTAATTATCTATCTGACAGCTAGCCAATGGACGGACTGGTCTGCAATATCCTTCCGACTCATTCTCACCCGTTGAGCAGAAAGTTTAGAATGATTCTGTGAAGAGTAGGCTACTCCCATCAACAGAATATACTGTATTATAAGTCCAATGCAGTACGATTCAGTTTGACTGCTAGATCCTTGCTGCTAGATGTTAAAACCACAGTTCGACCTGAGGATTGGGTCATCTCTGATTGAGATGAATGAACAGACAGAACTTTCGAGGCTAACAGAAAGTTACACCAAGACCAGTTGGAAGGATTTCTGCCAATAGGTCGCCTTTCTCTGTTGTCAATGTAAATGTTCTTTACATCTATCTTCCCTCTGGTCTCTCCTCTTTGTCTTTCTCTCTTCTGTTCTTTCTATTCAGCTGTCTTACTTCATCTCCACCACACTACATCTATCTTCCCTCTGGTCTCTCCTCTTTGTCTTTCTCTCTTCTGTTCTTTCTTGTTCTCTTGTGATTCTGTCTATAGTATGTATAATGATAAGACAGTCATGGAGTGCCATGGTATGGAACAAGAAGAATGAAATAGTAACAAGTGTAAGGAAGACGTTTGGACTCAAGGCAGTCTCTATCTTTATCTAACAGGTAGAGAAGCAGGCAGCAACACTTGTCTGGTTTATAGATTAATAAGGTAGGGAACAGCACAATGGTCATGTGTGCCTTGATTTAGCATCAGCATCTAACAGACTGTGAGTAGACAGTATTGCTGACATTGTATTGTTTTGCTTGGAGCAATGCAATGGACAGTATTCAGCATTGGGAAAATCTGCTCTGTAAATATTGAATTCTGTTTTTCACCTGTCAATCCATATCTGTGTAGACATTAAGCACAGATCGAGGATCAGCTCACCCTCCCTCAAATCCTAATCTTCACCATGAGGTGGTGAATCACAAAACTGATCATAGACCAGTGTCTACGTACAACCCCTTTCTATACTCTGTGTTAATGCAGCTGAAGTGACTCCTGCCTTCTCCTTTCATCTTGATTGTCCCTCTCACCACGACAACAAAAGCAGTAGTGAACTTTAAAGGGAATAGGGTGCCATGTGGGACGCAGTCCCTGTCTGGTTCCCTTGTTCTTTTTTCAGGTCTTCAATTAATGCATTTACTTCTCAGCCTTCCCTTGTTCTTCAAAGACTCCGATCAGAGGAACAGCTGTCTCTTCAACCATCAAAGTCCTGCCTCTCTCTTTCTCCATCCCTCACCACCGCTCTCTCCACCCCTCACTCTTGCTCTACTGTCTAACTCTGTCCTGAACAACAAGTTGTGACGCATTAGAGAGAGAAAAAGGGACAAAGGACAGGATGTGACAATAATTGGGAAGGGCTATGTGGGATCTAAAAGGATGTGAAATCCTCAAAAACAGGTGAGAGATTAGTACTTGTGAGAGAAATCATGGGGATGACGAAGTCTCTATTGAATTATGCCAACAGCACCAAGAGTAAAAAACAAAAAACAAACAAAATATGTAAAATATAATGTCAGATTTAATGTATAAATTGGAAGCAGAAGCCTAAGTATTGTTGTCCAATAGTTTACTCCAATAAGGGGAGGGATGGTATGATAGGGGAAAATATTAAAGGAAAATATAAAGCTGGCAAAGGGTGGCTACTTTGAAGAATTAATTAATTAGAACTAATTTTGATTTGTTTAACCGTTTTTTTGGTTACTACATGATTCCATATGTGTTATTTCATAGTTTTGAGTTCTTCACTATTATTCTACAGTGTAGAAAATTTAAAAAAAATAAAGAAAAACCCTGGAATGAGTAGGTGTGTCCAAACTTTTGAATGGTACTGTATATACTGGAATTGGAAATGATGCAGTTACATTGATAGAAGCTACAATCTATTTGCAATATTAAAGCTAATCTATACCTTAATAAATGTAAATAATAAAAACAGCACCAAGACCAAAATGCACTTCCCTTGGTATGCTCTGTGTCTAATCCCATGTATTCATTTGATTCTTCCCAGGATGAGGGCTGAGCGATCCAGGGACACACTACCAATTGTTACTCATTACAGACTTATGATTTGAGCCACAATACCCAGCTCTCAAGCGTCATACTGGTCTCCAGAGTGGTGCACTTCTGAATATGACTAATGCCTACTCACAGCAATGTGATTTGTCTAATCTGCAGTGCCCTCTGGGAGATGAGTAAGACTCCCTTGCACATCGCTTGGCTCACACTCCGCTGGTCTCCCCTGGCCGGCTGGCTTGCTGACAATCCTCTCGCTCTCTCATCTCTCTTTGTCTTTTCCTGTCTTTGACCACAGTAATCTCTCTCACACATCATCCCCCTATCCACCACCACAGAACATGCAGGTGTATCCAGCCAGTGAGAATAGATGGCGTTAGATGAGATGGATTGACATATCAGTGTCTTAGTAAGCTGATGTCTTAAGACATGAATGAGGTACGATATTCCATGAAATGTCATGATGACATTGGTTGCATCCCAAATGGCACTCTCTTCCCTTTGTAGTGCATATAGGGCTGCAAAGGGAGCCAATAGGGCTGTAGTCAAAAGTATTGTATGGACCCTGGTCAAATGTAGTGCACTACAGTGGGGCAAAAAAGTATTTAGTCAGCCACCAATTGTGCAAGTTCTCCAACTTAAAAAGATGAGAGAGGCCTGTAATTTTCATCATAGGTACACTTCAACTATGACAGAAATCCAGAAAATCACATTGTAGGATTTTTAATTTATTTATTTGCAAATTATGGTGGAAAATAAGTATTTGGTCAATAACAAAAGTTTATCTCAATACTTTGTTATATACCCTTTGTTGGCAATGACAGAGGTCAAACGTTTTCTGTAAGTCTTCACAAGGTTTTCACACACTGTTGCTGGTATTTTGGCCCATTCCTCCATGCAGATCTCCTCTAGAGCAGTGATGTTTTGGGGCTGTCGCTGGGCAACACGGACTTTCAACTCCCTCCAAAGATTTTCTATGGGGTTGAGATCTGGAGACTGGCTAGGCCACTCCAGGACCTTGAAATGCTTCTTACGAAGCCACTCCTTCGTTGCCCGGGCGGTGTGTTTGGGATCATTGTCATGCTGAAAGACCCAGCCACGTTTCATCTTCAATGCCCTTGCTGATGGAAGGAGGTTTTCACTCAAAATCTCACGATACATGNTTTCATCTGACCATATGACATTCTCCCAATCCTCATCTGGATCATCCAAATGCTCTCTAGCAAACTTCAGACGGGCCTGAACATGTACTGGCTTAAGCAGGGGGACACGTCTGGCACTGCAGGATTTGAGTCCCTGGCGGCGTAGTGTGTTACTGATGGTAGGCTTTGTTACTTTGGTCCCAGCTCTCTGCAGGTCATTCACTAGGTCCCCCCGTGTGGTTCTGGGATTTTTGCTCACCGTTCTTGTGATCCTTTTGACCCCACTGGGTGAGATCTTGCGTGGAGCCCCAGATCGAGGAAGATTATCAGTGGTCTTGTATGTCTTCCATTTCCTAATAATTGCTCCCACAGTTGATTTCTTCAAACCAAGCTGCTTACCTATTGCAGATTCAGTCTTCCCAACCTGGTGCAGGTCTACAATTTTGTTTCTGGTGTCCTTTGACAGCTCTTTGGTCTTGGCCATAGTGGAGTTTGGAGTGTGACTGTTTGAGGTTGTGGACAGGTGTCTTTTATACTGATAACAAGTTCAAACAGGTGCCATTAATACAGGTAACGAGTGGAGGACAGAGGAGCCTCTTAAAGAAGAAGTTACAGGTCTGTGAGAGCCAGAAATCTTGCTTGTTTGTATGTGACCAAATACTTATTTTCCACCATAATTTGCAAATAAATTCATTAAAAATCCTACAATGTGATTTTCTGGATTTTTTTTCCTCATCTTGTCTGTCATAGTTGAAGTGTACCTATGATGAAAATTACAGGCCTCTCTCATCTTTTTAAGTGAGAGAACTTGCACAATTGGTGGCTGACTAAATACTTTTTTGCCCCACTGTATATAGGGAATACGGTACCGTTTGAAAGCATTGATCATTCAAATAAAGCCTTTTGACAGACAGCCTACTGTACAAACAGTAAAAACTCAGCTTTGTATTTTACGTAATAAACTAATTAGTTTAGCTACTTTTAGCTCTTTTCCTCTGAATGTGGCATAAATGTAAATTCCAGGTACAAACAAGTATGTTCAAACACCATCTCCCTCTATCCAAATATAACTCCGCTTCCTGAAAACTCCAACTCAAATCTTTAGGGACACTTTATCTCAGAGAGCCTCTTTGTGCGTTCTATTGTCGAGAGGATTAGGATGATTGTGGATATTTCACGCATGCTGATTCATCTAGCTAGGTACCTCTCCTGGATTTCAGTAACCATGTCAAAGTTTTGTTTGCTTATTTGTTCATTTTCAAGCAATATAAAACAAATGTTCTTCTCTCTCAACTCCCTCACTATTTCTCTCTTTACTCTTTACTGACAGTGAGACAGATCAGTTGCATCCAAAGCCTCCTATCTTAACCATTCAGGTACGCAGCTCTTCACGTATGAGAGATATTCACAAACCTTAGTTACGCAGATGCTGAGTTCAAATGACAGAATGAGATAAGACAAAACGAGACGAGAAGGGTGCAAGGTGAGGAGAGATGCTCTTGTCTGGATGAGGCTAGGTGAGCTCGGTGAAGCTCCCCCCATGTGTGTGCTGCCCATGTAAAGCCAGGAAGAAACAAGTGGCATGGATAATACCAGACAGCATATTGATGCATCAGAGCGACCCTTTTTCATTTCAGGCTCCATTTGGTTGACTCCCAGGCAAACACAACCACCGCTTCTGTGGGATGTCCTGGTTTGGAGGAGATCACATCACCATTCGTCTGTACATGTGTGTTACCATTGTGTTTCTATATGTGGGTGTCCTCTGCCTACAGAAAGGCAGTAGCTGGTATCTTTGCTAAAAGTCTTAGCTTGTTGTGATGCTAAAGCAAGCGAGAGGGAACTGGACGTAGATATGTGATAAAGATGGGAGTACACCACTCCCCAGTCATAAAATATTCAAAGTGATGATATCAAGATTTATATGAGCACAGACTGTTAGTTGAGACACAGTAACGATCACTGCACATAGATGGAGATGGGTTCTGATGTCTCACTTTTGATATCTAGGAGACAGGAAACAGGTAATATAAGGTTCACCTCTGCTGCAGACAAAGATATATCTCTCCAACATCCTAGCAGGGTTGAATTCAGTTCAGCATCCTTGTATAACATATGGCAAGGCTTTTAGTCAGAATTTGTTTTCTAGTTTGAGCTAAACACACACAAACAAGGGTAAAAGGAAGTTGTTGCCTGAAAGTGTAACTTAGACACAGGGAGTCTGGCAGCAAGTGCAGTGTAAGTTTAATGAAAAGGAACACGACACTAATACAAAACAAGAGCAGCATCTAACAAGGAAAACAAACAGTGCTACCTGTTGACTGACAGAACAGCGTGCTAGATAAATGGTAAGTAATGAAGGTAGTAATGAAGTCCAGGAAGTGACTGTTGATGGGGCGCAGGTGTGCGTAATAATGATTGCCAGGTGTGTGTAATAATGGTTGCCAGAACCGGTCGTTAGTAAACTGGTGACGCCGGAGGAGTGAGCGAGAGTACACGTGACAGAAAGTTTACGGAAGGAATATTCCAGAATGTCAATGCAGCTACTCCTTGTGTGTTAAAGTGACCCGCAAGCAGGATTATGGCGACATGTTCCAGTTGAGTGATTGGCCAACCCAGCTAGCGCTTAACGTTCTGAGAACCATATGTTTCTTAGAGCTTGGTTGTCCAATGGTTATTTTACATACAACCCTCCTACAACTTTCTGGGAATGGTGCAGGATAGCTGCTTGGCTTTGGAACATCCTCAGCACATTTAAGGAAAGTGACAAAACAAAAATCCCAACATTTTAATGAAATGTAACCAGGTTGGAACTTTTAGGAAACATTCTGTTAAAGTAATGAAATGTCTAGAAAATAATGTTCTGGGAATTTCAGTACATCAGCATAACATTTCCTACAGTTTTTCTCATGGTTGTATTTAAAGTAATGTTTTCAAATTGTTCTGAGAACATTAAGAAAACTTTCCATAAAAACCACAAGATAACTTTAGTAGAGTTCAGAGAATATTGTAAGAAGGTTATTGAAAAACACATACATTCTGTTTTCAGCTTGAATAAAACTCTCTGTCCTCTATCTCAGGGGTGTCAAACTCATTCCATGGAGGGCCTAGAGTCTGCAGGTTTTTCCTTTAAATTCAGCCCTAGACAACCAGCTGTTGGGAGTTCCTTACTAATTAGTGACCTTAATTCATCAATCAAGTACAAGGGAGCAGCGAAAGCCCTCCGTGGAATGAATTTGACACCTGTGCTCTATCTTGTTAAGTGTGTTCAGGTGTGTTGGTCGTGCCCACTAATTGGCCACACCTGATCTTGATGACTGCTCGTTTCCTTTGAAATGGGGTCTGTTTGAACAACAAAAAATTGTAAAATGAACAGCTTTGTATGAGTTACAAAAACATGGCATCTAGCTCTATCCTGGTGGCACAGTGGACTAATTCCATGGATAAACAACAGACTATTGGTTTGAATCTCACTGACACTGTGCCACAATAAAACATAAATGTGTTAGCATGATTAATAACTAAGCAATTGAATGTACGTGTCCTATCTGCGCTTAGAGTTAAAAACAGTTAACTTAAGCAAGCGTTGCTATTAAAAGTCTTATCGAAACATGTTCTCAGAATTTTATTTAATTACCTTCAAACAACCTATAATTTCCATTCTCAAAACCTCCCTGCAACCTAAACAATCCCAGAACAGACTAAATATTCACTTCCATTCTCAGAACATTTAAAAAACATTCAGTTTTACCGGTCAGGAAACTTATGGTTTCGTTCCCAAAACATATGCTCCCACAAGTTCCAAGGAACCAAATGTGCTAGCTGGGTAATGTTTTTTGACTACTTCTATTTACTGTTATTTCTTTGGGAGTAGGGAGCAACAAATGTATTTATTTGATGCATTCCTTGTATATATTTCTTCTGTTGGAATGTGACAGATGAATAAGTACTAAGCAGTTGACATTTTATTTTATTAAAGATATACATAGTTAGAACCCAACTAGCTCTCACAGTCTCACTTCAGAATTAGATGTTCATCCATGTTTCTCAAACGTCAAATTTTAAGTTGTTCCAAATGACACATTTTGAAGTGTTTATGGTTAAGTTTAGGCATTAACTCTGAATGGTTAAGTTAACGGTTAAGGTTTGGGATAGGCTTAAAACAGAAATCTCAAAAACAACTATTTATTGCTGGATTTGAACTTGCAACCTCTGAAATCAGAGGAAGATGCTTGCTTGCATCCACCATGCCCATCCACAATGCCCTGGCAAAATTGAAACCTACTTTAACGTAACAACACTCACTGTTGCCCCTAGTGGCCGATTTCCACGTAAATCTCCCAATGTCCTCAGACATGGATGGATGTTGAATACTGACGTGTATCACAGGTGACCTGGCTGTTAGAACCAAATGGAGTCTTGCAGAACTTAATTGTTGTTGAATGGTGCACAATGCTGTTTATTTAGTGCCTTAAAAGCCCAATGCAGTCAAAGTGATTTTCCTGTGTTTTATATATATTTCCACATTACAAGGTTGGAATAATACTGTGACATTTTATGCCCTTTTTGTGTAAGAGCTGTTCGAAAAGACAGCCTGAAATTTCTGCCTGTTTGGGTGGGATGGAGATTTGGCCTTTCCATGATGACATCACCATGCAGTAAATTAGTTAATAGACCATTTGAAACCTCTCTGGTAATAACAGTTAGTTTTCCATTTTCCCCTCCCCACTCAGACCACTCTGACAGTCCTAGCTAAATTGTTGCTTAAGAAATTGGTCTTTGCTAAGAAGCTATTTTTGTTTCTTTTTGATTATTTTTATCTGTGGCATTTGCGGTGGCAGACCCCTATGCAGATGCACACACACACACCAAAAGTATTGTGCAACACTGTTTGTCTGAGTGTTCATCTTCTGTCGGAGCATGTATTTCATTGGAACTACTTGTGAACAGACTTAGTGTTCCACTCTGGCATGGCAGACAGTGAGGACTGAGGTCACTGAGGACTGTGAAGTCAGTGAGAACTACTAGTCAGTGAGAACTACTCTCACTACTAGCTTCACTTCATTTATGTTCCCAACA
Organism: Hucho hucho; assembly: GCA_003317085.1. Classification (NCBI taxonomy): domain Eukaryota; kingdom Metazoa; phylum Chordata; class Actinopteri; order Salmoniformes; family Salmonidae; genus Hucho; species Hucho hucho. Next base: position 78,599 of record QNTS01003482.1, on the reverse strand, counting down.
TCCCACACCATTATAAAACATACACTGAACAAAAATATGAACGCAACATGTAAAGTGTTGGTCCCATGTTCCATTAGCTGAAATAAAAGATCCCAGAAATTTGCCATACGCACAAAAAAAGCTAATTTCTCTCTGTTTTGCACAAATTTGTTTACATCCCTGTTAGTGAGCATTTCTCCTTTGCCAAGATATTCCATCCACCTGACAGGTGTGGCTTATCAATAAGCTGATTAAACAGCATGATCACTACACAGATGCACCTTGTGCTGGGGACAATAAAAGGCCACTTTAAAATGTGCAGTTTTGTCACACAACACAATGTTATAGAGGTCTAAAGTTTTGAGTGAGCGTGCAATTGTCATGCTTACTGCAGGAATGTCCACCAGAGCTGTTGCCAGATAATTTAATGTTAATTTCTCTACTATAAGCAGCCTCCAACATCATTTTAGAGAATTTGGCAGTGCATCCAACCATGTGTATGCCATCGTGGGGGCGAGCAGTTTGCTGATGTCAATGCTGTGAAAAGAGTGCCCCATGGTTGCGTTGGGGTTATGGTATGGGCAAACAGAAGCTATGGACAACAAACACAATTGCATTTTATCGATGGCAATTTGAATAAACAGAGATAACATGATAGGATCCTGAGGCCCATTGTCGTGCCATTCATCTGCTGCCATCACCTCATGTTTCAGCATGATAATGCACATCCCCATATTGCAAGGATCTGTACACAATTCCTGGAAGCTGAAAATGTCCTGGTTCTTCCATGGCCTGCATAGTCACCAGACATGTCACCTATTGAGCATGTTTGGAATGCTCTGGATCAACGTGTACAACAGTGTGTTCCAGGTCCCTCCAATATCCAGCAACTTAGCATCAGTCATTGAAGAGGAGTGGGACAACATTCCACAGGCAACAATCATGTGCCTGATCAACTCAATGCAAAGGAGATGTGTCGCACTGCATGAGGCAAATAGTGGTCACACCAGATACTGACTGGTTTTTTATCTACAGCCCTTTTTTTTTACTGTATCTGTGACCAACAGATGCATATCTGTATTCCCAGTCATGTGAAATCCATAGATTAGGGCCTAATTAATATATTTCAATTGACTGATTTCCTTTATATGAACTGTAACTCAATAAAGTCTTCGAAATTGTTGCACTAAAAAAAACTAAATCACTGCAGCTGGTATTTCCAGGCATTTGGGGGTATTTTTAGGATACGGTATCTACCTAGAATACCTGAATAAGTACCAGAACAAATGTAAGACACTAGTTTCTCTGATAGACAGAAAGTGCGTGGAGCAGCCCAACGCCTAACTGTAGTATTATTGGGCCTAGGGTGAAAAGAGGACATAGTATAAAAACAGCATGCATTATAGATGGATCTGGATGCATTGTTGTAGTGCAGAGATAGCATGTCACTGGGCCGTGCAATGTGTTGTATGTTTCTATTGTAAGATAAAGAGGAATCATTCACTGCATAAGGGTGCCTGACACAGCGTCCAGCATTAGGATGACACAGGATAACATACAAACACACAATCCCCTCCGACAGTAATGACCTGGCTCTCAGTTTGGCCCTACACATTCCTTTCGGCAGCCTCAATATTGTGACAGTTTGACAAACAGTGTTCCAGAGCCAGTCAGTCCAGAGAGGTGGGACATGAGAGAGCCATAAATTCCCAGAAACACTGCTCTCCTCTGATTTATCTAGCCAGGACACCAGTGATACAAGTCAGTATTCGACATCCATCCATGTCTGAAAACGACGGGAGATGACGTGGAAATCGGTCACTATGGGCAACAGTGAGCGCTGTTACCTTCAAGTAGGTTTCAGTTTTGCTAAAGTGTTATATACAGCGTTATATACAGGGATGGCAGATGGGCGTAAGCATCTGCCTCTGATTCCAAAGGTTGTAAGATATATATTATATTTTTAACCTTTACCTTAACCATTTGGAGATAATGCCTAAACTTATATATATTTTTATTTCACCTTTATTTAACCAGGTAGGCTAGTTGAGAACAAGTTCTCATTTACAACTGCGACCTGGCCAAGATAAAGCAAAGCAGTTCGACACAGAAAACAACACAGAGTTACACATGGAATAAAGAAACCTACAGTCAATAATACAGTAGAAAAAATATAAATAAATAAGTCTATATACAGTGAGTGCAAATGAGGTAAGATAAGGGAGGTAGGGCAATAAATAGGCCATGGTGGCAAGGTAATTACAATATAGCAATTAAAAACTGGAATGGTAGATGTGCAGAAGTTGAATGTGCAAGTAGAGCTACTGGGGTGCAAAGGAGCAAGATAAATACATAAATACAGTATGGGGATGAGGTAGTAGGATGGGCTGTTTACAGATGGGCTATGTGTAGGTGCAGAGATCTGTGAGCTGCACTGACAGCTGGTGCTTAAAGCTAGTGAGGGAAATATGAGTCTCCAGCTTCAGTGATTTTTGTAGTTCGTTCCAGTCATTGGCAGCAGAGAGCTGGAAGGAAAGGCGGCCAAAGGAGGAATTGGCTTTGGGGGTGACCAGTGAGATATACCTGCTGGAGCGCGTGCTAAGGGTGGGTGCTGCTATGGTGACCAGTGAGCTGAGATAAGGCGAGGCTTTACCTAGCAAAGACTTGTAGATGACCTGGAGCCAGTGGCTTTGGCAACGAGTATGAAGCGAGGGCCAGCCAACGAGAGCGTACAGGTCGCAGTGGTGGGTAGTATATGGGGCTTTGGTGACAAAACGGATGAAACTGTGATAGACTGCATCCAATTTGTTGAATAGAGTGTTGGAGGCTATTTTATAAATGACATCGCCGAAGTCGAGGATCGGTAGGGTGGTTTTACGAGGGTATGTTTGGCAGCATGAGTGAAGGATGCTTTGTTGCGAACTAGGAAGCCGATTCTAGATTTCATTTTGGATTGGAGATGCTTAATGTGAGTCTGGAAAGAGAGTTTACAGTCTAACCAGACACCTAGGTATTTGTAGTTGTTCACATATTCTAAGTCAGAACCGTCCAGAGTAGTGATGCTGGACGGGCGGTCAGGTGAGGGCAGCGATTGGTTGAAGAGCATGCATTTAGTTTTACTTGCATTTAAGAGCAGTTGGAGGCCACGGAAGGATTGTTGTATTGCGTTGAAGCTCGTCTGGACGTTAGTTAACACAGTGTCTAAAGAAGGGCCAGAAATATACAGAAAGGTGTCGTCTGCGTAGAGGTTGATCAGAGAATCACCAGCAGCAAGAGCGACATCATTGATGAATACAGAGAAGAGAGTCGGCCCGAGAATTTAACCCTGTGGCACCCCCATAGAGACTGCCAGAGGTCCAGACAACAGGCCCTAACCTTAAACCTTAAAAATTCTGAGTTAATGACTAACCTTAAACACTAACCTCAACATTTGATGTTTGGAACAACTTCAAAATGCTACGTTTGAGAAACATGGATGATCGTCTAATTCTGACATGAGACTGTGAGAGCTAGTTGGATTTATCAGGGGGTGCTGCCCCACCTTCAGCACCCCTATTTCCTGCGGCTATGATCATCAGCATGACTGGACAGTTTTTGTGTTATGAGAACATTTGTCACAACCTAACAGTGGTCAGTCGCAAAAGGCAAAGCCCTGAATGGGATTATTTTTAGTACGTTGCTGGAAAGGACAAAAGCAAATGTATTGTAGTGTCAGAAGAGGGCAGTGTGTTTTTCTGAACAGCACCGACAAAGAATTTCAGGATAAAGACAAGGTGAGACAGATAATCTTTAGTTTTTGGAATTCGGTTAGGATTCGACTCCTGGTATCATATGAACACACATAAGATGTGTAAAATGTGTAGAATTGCAAGAACTGAGCTTTAAAAAGTGTATTTGTCACATGTACAGGATATAGAAGGTGTAAACGGTATAGTGAAATGGTTACTTGCATAGTAGCAATATCAAAAACAGAAAGTGTCCAGATAAACATATTTTATAAATGTTTTATCATTATTAGATGATGCTTACCTGAAACACTTGTCTAAATTGATGGGTCATGTGAAGGAAATGCTATAACCACCCCCCAGCCACACCTAGCTAAGTGGATGAGTCACTATTGTCAAGACACAGGTTCATGAAATACAACAGATGGCCGTAATCACCTACAGACACATCTGGCTAACTGGATGGGTCATGTAATCATCTGGCGAAGTGGAGTCTTTTGTTTAGACATGTAGCTAGCTATCTAGCTAGCTAAACAATGAACCGGCATAACCCCAACTCATACTACTACCAATACAAACATTGTCATAGCTGTAGTATGAATCTGCAGGTAGCTAAAGAGCTAACCAACTAGGTTCAATGCTAGCTATAACTACCAATGCAAATGGATTTCTGATTAGAATAACATTAAAATGTAAACTAACCTCATTCCGTACAAATGTGCGCAACCGCGACATTCAAACGAGGCTGCAAAGAAAACTAATGGGACTGTAGCGACTGTGTTATCTTCAAAATCTGGGGTGTGAACTACGTTTCTATTCAAGCATTGATCGACATGGTAATGGCTCTATAGTATTGGAGAAAAGTTGAAAAAACTGACCCTCCGTTACAATGTGGCGTGTAATGTCGTAACGTACAGCACGCATAAAGCAACTATTTCTGTCTTCCAATCTCTCTCCACCAGGTGTAGCACTTCTCTCATCGTTTAAAAACAAGGAAGGGACAACGACTGGAGTAAGGGAGATACCTAGTCATTTTTTGCGTCATCACTGCAAGCGATCATGACTATCAAAAGCCACTGTTTACTTCTGAAGATCACTTTAGCACTGCCCTAAAAACCTGATTCAAATTCGACACAAACCTTAAAATAGGTATGTAATTACACATTATATAAGCTCTTTATTGTGTTTTATTTACATTTTAGAGGCGATAAGGTGATAGGTTGGACAGATCGAGTGGGAAAAAAAGGAATTTCGCCACACGACATCTCTCCTTCTCACTATCACCCATAGGTTTCGGTTCCCCACCCGCCATTTTTAAAAAGACCCGACAGAGCTCATTGCCTTTTTGAATCATGCAGAGATGGGCATCATGATAGTCTTGTCATTGATTTTGTTGGAAAGGGGAGAAATTGTGCTTTACAATGGTATTGACATTACAGTTGATCTGGAAGTATTACGTTTTTTGTTGCTAAAATAAGGTCAATTGTACGGACCAAGGCGATGTACGAAAGTGAGTGAGTTTACGTTACTACACAGATCATACACGTATCGTTAGCTAGTGAGACAGCAAGCTAACATTTGCTACTTAGCTAACAGTACGCTTTAACTTGCAATGAAAACGACTTTCTGACAAAATTAGAAACATATAATATCTGAAAATGTAGCTATACTCTTACCCGGATACAGGGATGAACGCTTCATGGTAGACTGGAACCATTTAACTCTGTTTTGTTTGTAGCTACATCTTGCTTGGCCAGCGTTGTGTCAAGCCACTCCGGTTCACACTGACCGTGGCGTGTGCAGAAAGTAGCAGATCACTTTATCCAACTGATCTGTCGATAGTGCCTGCTAATTCAGGCATAAATGTTGTTAAAAACTTTTGTAGTTCTCGACACATACTTTGTAGTTCTCAACACATACTGAGCAGCTCATGTTATAGACAGAAGCATGGCAGAACAATCCAAACTCATTTCTTGGCATGTCCAGCCAATCCATTATCTCAGCCAATCATGGCTAGCGGGAAGGTTCCTGTCTTTTTTACATGGTTAAACCATCTAGGCTTGTAATTTAACAATTGTATTCATATTTACGGATGGAATACAAGTTTGTAATTAAAGCACATGAAAGTTCACATGTTCCAGAAGTCATCTGTAAAGTAGTGACGTGCGACATACGCCTAGTTCCCTGAAACGAGTCACAAATGTTTCACTCTGCCAAAAAGAAGGGTGTGAACAGTTTGGGGTCGCATGGGTTGCAAGGTGGGGGTTTGTTACTATGTCGATAAATGACGATATCTGTCCTGACCTTTGCCACCTAGGACATGTGTGTGGCCGGACCATCTCAAATAGTACTGGAGTACCCCTGCTATAGGTCTACAACACATAAATGTTTCCTAGCCTCCCATGTCCCTAACACTAAAACTAAAACTTAAACTAAATAATATCAAAATGAAATAGATTCAAACTGAAACTGAATAAAAACTAGTAAATCAAGTATGAAAATTAACTGAAAATAATCCGAATTTCAAATAAAATCTAAAAACAAATAGAAAATCACAAAACTATAATAACCGTGGTCTGTAATGCACATTCATATTTTTTCATGACCAATAAAATAAAATAAAATGCAATAAAATTCCTTCACACTGATTCAGTGTGCAGTTAAGAAATAAACAATTGAAACCCCTTTTCATATATTCCTTCTTTGAATCTCACAAACTGTAACATATTGAAAAATGAATCACATCTCAAGTGCTCTGATGAAAGGGAGTGAAGTCACGATTTATGTCAAACTAAACAATTCTGTACGAATGTTGTGTCTTTCTCTATCCTCTTTACTCCCGATAATCCATACTGAGAGCAGATCTTTGTGCTGGTTTGTTATGGTTGAAGTGTATGAATTAATGATGAAGGGATCGAGAGAGAGAGAGAGAGAGAGAGAGAGAGAGAGAGAGAGAGAGAGAGAGAGAGAGAGAGAGAGAGAGAGAGAGAGAGAGATGAGCCACTAAAAGCAACCACACATGATGGCCTCAGCTCAGTTTAGCACCGGTGCTCTGTTTCAGAAATGACTAAAATCATAGAAATGATTTGATTAAAGTCTCATTTAAAACATGGATTTTCCTAATCCTTATACAGTAGATTAATCCGTTTATATATCAATGGCTAACGGGGGTAATTCCATTGATATGAAAAAGGTACTCTACCATGACGGTTAAAAGACAAGGACAGTCTAAAAATATGAAAAAGACATATATCCTTAAGACTTTGGATCATCTACAACAACATTCCATCAGAGCACACCGAGAATTCCATCTTACTTATCTATTGTTCAACTAATACCTTTTTTTCACTTAAAAATTGCAATGTTGGTTAGATCCTGTAAGTAAGCATTTCACTATAAGGTCTTAAATAAACTTTGAATTGATGTTCTACAACAACATTCCATCAGAGCACACCTAGCATGTCCAACAACAACATTCCATCAGAGCACAACTAGCATGTCCGACAACAACATTCCATCAGAGTACACCTAGCATGTCCGACAACAACATTCCATCAGAGCACACCTAGCACGTCCGACAACAACATTCAATCAGAGAACACCTAGCAAGTCCGACAACAATATTCCACCAGAGCACACCTATCATTTCCTACAAAAACATTCCATCAGAGCACACCTAGCATGTCCGACAACAACATTCCATCAGAGCACACCTAGCATGTCCTACAACAATATTCCATCAGAGCACACCTAACATGTTCGATAACAACATTTCATCAGAGCACAGCTAGCATGTTCGACAACAACATTCTATCAGAGCACA
>QNTS01003481.1:90288-122058 GCA_003317085.1 Hucho hucho | reverse complement strand
TGTATTCATATCAGTAGGCTGGTACTGTATGTATTCATATCAGTAGGCTGGTACTGTATGTATTCATATCAGTAGGCTGGTACTGTATGTATTCATATCAGTAGGCTGGTACTGTATGTATTCATATCAGTAGTGTTAGGTTTGAGAATATGTTTTGTTTGCTAAGCTTGAATGTGTTTGAGTTGTGTGAACACCTGGTGTGACTGGCTAAGGGGCTGCAGTTAACCTTGGGAGATAACAGTATGTTGAGCTAGGAACACATGAATAGAAAAATGTTGCAAACAGGCAGTTTTAGGTTGAGACAAAAACAGGACTGAGCCTGTGGCCTCAGTAACCCCGGACAACAAGCGCCAAGAGGCTGGGACCAGCCTGTGCGCCTACGATAGGCTGAGCAAGTATAAACCACGCCCAGCCTCTACCCTGACAGGCCAGCTCACGAAGCGGGAACTATCACTGTCAGGGTATTTATAAGGGACCTTTTAGGGTGTTGGCCAGTTCTCTGTTTACCCTGCGTGGTATTACATTGAACCCGTATATACGAAGATTGCATTTACCATTTATTGCTTAGTTAAATAAACAGTACATAGTACATAATCGATGACTCAGTGTCATATCTTGTCCTGATACCAGATTCGAATTGTCGCAACCTTAACAGTAGGCTGTGCAACACAAAATGGGAATAAAACGACTCTAAAAGTATCTCAAGACTCACTTCATAGAACTTTAAAACACTGGCAGTTTGTCTACTTCACTTCTTTAGTCTACTCTCTGATCACTCCAGATATCCCAGTGAATAAAACAAATGCTGGCAATACTGGTGTTAAACCATGCAAGTGTCAGTAGCATGAAATAACATCTACCTTCTCATTGAAACAGTTCATCATGAAACAGTTCTACAGCAACTTTTCATACACAGTGGGAAGTTGGAATGAAAAACAAACTTAGATAGAACCTACTCTTACCATGAGAAACAGATTCCCCAATCTTCTCCTCCTCTTCTTCATCTTTAATGTTGACATTCAGCTCCAGTGTTTGACTGCAGTCTTCCAGCTTCACTGATGCCATCTCTGGATCCTGCATTGCAAACTGGGCTCCACTGCCACAATCAGGACCCAGTGACTGTAGGTTTGGACTCAGTGTAGAAGGAGAGCGGCAGGCTGGGTTTGTCCTCACTGTTGATGTTACCGGCCTCAGACTTAATCTGAGTCGGCCAGTAGTAATAGAGAAACGGACACAAAAGTTAGTCTTGACAGTTCTGGCACTTTCTTTATCCTCTAAAAATATGGTTTATATTTAGGTGCAGGAGCTCCACAATACTGTTGAGCTAATATTCTATAAGAGGAACATGAGCTCAAACAGTAGACATTTGAGGTGCCGTTTCTCAGCTCCGGTGAGCTCCTGTCCAAGTCGAGCACTGATCTCATTTCAATGGATCAGGTAGCTAAGTATTGACAACAAAACATTAATTAATTCATATTAGACACAAAGTACATGCTTTAAATTAAGCCACACAACTTAAGTGAACATAATCCTGAATTCCTGAATTTACATTCCTGAATTTACATAAATGCATAAATGACAAAAACCATTTAGTACAAGGTTGCAGTATGTATTAGGCATCACTATGTACTATTTTCCTGAATAACAGTGTCTTCACCGTATTTTAGCCACACTTTTGTCGAATGCACCTGGGTCAATAGAAACCTGCCTAATGATGTCTGAGTGATTGGTTCAGATTTGGTCCGGTCTAATGTTTGGGACAAGTAAAAAAATGACATCCAAAAGAAGTCTGCGTCGGTCCGTCCTTACTAGGGTGTATCCGACAGTATCGGCCTGCAATGGACTTTTATGAATGACCATCCAGTTGCATTGGCTGGTTCCTGTGGTTAATCATTTTGTCTATTTCAACTCTGAATAGGCCCATCAGTTACCCAACTTTATCAGGAGTTATCGAGAGCCTATTGTCAATGAGAATCAATGTGTTTACACAGCGGAAAATGCAGAAGTATTCATTTATTGCTATGATCATCTCGTCAAAAATGTACAGAGAAACTTGAAACCACTGATGACCATGACAATTTAGCTGACAGGGTTCAACTCTCGGACAACAGTGGTTTCAGTCCTGCAACAGAGCTGAGATGCTAATATTTGTGTAAACTCTACATAGTTGTGTTCTGTGGATGTCACTGAGTAGGCTGAACAATCCATAGGTAAGAATGTAGAGTACAATATGAATGTCCAACACAAACAAACTACCCTCCATACTAAACTGGCGGACCACGGTCCGGATCCGGACCCAGAGCGGGTCCAACAAGAGGGTTTGGGGTCGTATGGGTTGCAAGTTATGGATTTGTTACTATGCCAACAAATGAGAATATCCATCCGAACTTTTGCCACCTAGGAAATTTGTGTGACTGGACCTTCTCAAATAGTACTGCAGTACCCCTGCAATAGACTGACTGGGAAAGTGATTTTTCACAGTCAAAGTCCTGCTATAAGAGTTAAGAAGCAAATATTTGTGTAAACTCTTGATAATTGTTTTCTGTGGGTGCCACCCATTTCATTGGTTCACAATCCAACCCGTTTCATAAGTAGATATAATAATGTTCCCAATGCAATTATGCAGTCTAATACCTCCACAGTGGGAATTCATCCGTTTTGTTCTGTTTATTTTCAAACTAAATAATTATTGTAATTTATTTTCAATTAAGTAACACTGCAACTAAGTTTAGTATTATGTAGTCCAAATATGACATGATTCCATGAATTTGTATCAAGTTTGCATTACTTTCAATGAGGGCGAGCCGCAAATGCTACTATTGTGGCTAGTCGTTATTGTGACTAGCTTCATTCACATAGACAGGGACAAGCGGGTACCAGGGCTGCTTCCAGGAGGACAGAGACGTTGGCCACATTCAGGTCGCAGTTGTAAATGAGAACCTGTTCTCAACTAGCTTACCTGGTTAAATAAAGGTGAAATTAAAAATAAATTCAAAAAGATAGAAATGTATCATGTAGAACAAACATCCCTCTGATTCCAAGGAATCATGTCAGTTCTATTCAAACATTTCTATCTGCAACTTTCCACAACGTTTTTGTACAGAACATCCCCCGCTCTGTGTGCTTGTAAAATATGTTTTATCACGTTCTTCGCTCACTTGGGTGGACAGAAAAATAAGACAAAGCCTTTCTCAAACATGATTTTATTTAACCTTTATTTAACTAGGCAAGTCAGTTAAGAACAAATTCTTATTTTCAATGACGGCCTGGGAACAGTGGGTTAACTGCCTGTTCAGGGGCAGAACGACAGATTTGTACCTTGTCAGCTCACGGATTCAATCCAGCAACCTTTCGGTTACTGGCCCAAGGCTCTAAGCACTAGGCTACCTGCCACCCCAATAGCTTGACGGATTTGTTATCTAACATGTTATGGCGTTCTTTCGATATTAGACAGTTTAAACGTGCTGTTACATACCTGTAGTAATAAAGAGAAACGTAAATCACCGTTCTGGAGTTTTCTTTATTCTGAAGAATGGTGGGCGCCAAACCGGAACTTCCTGTCTCCCACTACCACAGTGCAACAGCGACATCTATTGGACTGATGGACTAACTACTGATTAGCTACACAAATAAGCCTTGGTTTAAAAAAACTAAACTGGTGTCTGTTTTAGTGTCTAAGTTTTCCAACCCATTACATATGCATTGTAGATGATCTCTGTGGAATGGCCTTCCACAGAGATCATCAAGAACCTCAGCCACCCGAGCCACAGCCTGTTCACCCTGCTACCATCTAGCAGGCAGAGACAGTACAGGTGCATCAAAGCTGGGACAGAGAGAATGAAACCGCTTCTATCTCCAGGCCATAAGCTCCGCCCACAACCGTAAGGCTCTCCAGAGGGTAGTGAGGACTGCCCTCCAGGACACCTACACCACTCGATGTCACGGGAAGGCCAAAAAGATCATCAAGGACAACAACCACCCGAGCCACTGCCTGTTCACCCCGCTATCATCCAGAAGGCGAGGTCAGTACAGGTGCATCAAAGCTGGGCCCGAGAGACTGAAAAACAGCTTCTATCTCAAGGCCATCAGACTGTTAAACAGCCACCACTAACATTGAGTGGCTGCTGCCAACATACTGACTTAAATCTCTAGCCACTTTAAATAATAGGAAATTGGATGTAACAAATGTATCACTAGCCACTTTAAACAATTTTGTAGATAATGTTTACATATCCGACATTACTCATATCTAATATTCATTCACACTTGTGTGTATAAGGTAGTTGTTGTGAAATTGTTAGATTACTTGTTAGATTCTACTGCATGGTCGGAACTAGAAGCACAAGCACTTCGCTACACTCACATTAACATCTGCTAACCATGTGTATGTGACAAATAAACATTTATTTGATTTGATATCACAATATGCCTTGCTCATATCTATGTCAAACAAAATCAATATCATATCTAATTCTCTATATTGGTTCTCACCACAAATTGTTTAATTGTGAGAAGCCGGAGGGTATTCAACCCTAAGGGCAAATCCAAGTTAATATCTTTTCAGGAGAACCTAACAAAACACAGCACAACTGACAAGGTGCCAACAGGGCACAAACTGGTTGAATCAACGTTGTTTCAACATCATTTGTCAACGTATTGTGATGTGGAATGTACGTGTAGAATACTGTACATTGGATTTACAAAAACTGTTGTTTTGAGGTTGTGGTGGTTAATTTCTTTACTATCAAATGAGGAGAGACAAACTTATCACACAAGTCAGAGTTAGTAAGAGCTTTGCAATAGCAACGGCTTCTCAACGAATTCACCACTTTCTCTGATGGTCCGTTGAGAGCCCCAACACAAAAGTACAACGGTCTTTTATAGCCAAGATACACCCCTTTCAACCTACATGACGAACAACAGATATATAGAATGGGTCATAAGGTTAAGATCTGTATGAAAGATACCTATAATACATAGCAGACAGCATCTGCTGTGTCAACAGTTTTCATTGTATAGACCAGTGTCTGACCCTCCAACTCCAAACTGGAACCATCTCTCTCTGGTACCATATAGAACAGAAACATTAACCCATGCTCTGGAATGCTCTTTAGGTTTTAACACCCCAAAAGACATTGTAAATCTCCTCAGTGTTATCTCCCAGAGGCCCCATCCTCAGTAGAACACACACAATATTTAACAGAATACTCTATTCATTTGAAATAAAACAACCATTTGATCTAATAAAAGTATTATAACAATTGCAAATTTTCCCTGACAAGGTTCAACCACAGGATTATGGCATCATGTTAACCAATTTTCAACATAGTTAAACCTTGTATAAATAGGTTGAATATATGTTGAATTTGTACCTTTGAAACAACATTAGATCTTCAACCTTATATCTACTCTCAGAAAAGACAATCGGCTGGCCAGCACCTCCTAGTGGGGAGTTGATTAATCTACAGCTATCCTTTTGGTCTGTCATCCAGGGTGGACATATTATAATGAGTAGGTGAGCTGATGTCATCTCACCTGAGGCAAAGCAAAACACGTGATTTGCTGTTCAGATATAGCTCAACAGACAGTAATATTGATTAATTTAATTAGTGATTTTTCAGACTTTGGTGATTACATCTGCCTTAGTTCAAAATAAATACAATATAAATGCAGCATTCACTGTGCATTCCCTTTATCCTAGCCCTGCTTAGCATTTATATTTGTCACTGACTATTACCAACGTTCTATCTTGAGATTAATTATTGAGGCGCAATGTTCCCTCTAAACTGCGCGCCTGCTCGGGCACTCAGCTCCCCTCAGGCTGCCCTGCAGATGAAATGTCAGCCAGCGAAGAGAAGCACGAGATTGAATTTCCCTCAACTTTCTAGAGTTTTCACCTTGAGTTAACACTATCAACATTTCACTCAACTGTGGGAATTGTGCTCGAATCAACGCAATATTAATTTAACATACCGAATCAAAACGAACTATGCAAGACTAGTATGCTAAACTAACTGTGCACAAGATTTTCTTGTAGGCAGAGCGCATTGGAGTAGGATTCTATTGCATTGACAGGCAAGACTCAGTAGATGTGTTTGTTTTGAGATCAAAGCTAGAGCTGCATGAAGCAACCTGTGCACCTTTGTTCATATTCTTTGCTAGTTAGTGAGTTACTATGCCAGTGTCGTGTTTCTAACTGATTAAATTATATGACAGGCTATTTTATCAAATCGATTACCTAACGTTTGACTGATTACGTGATTGAATTAAACCATGCAACAATTAACTTGTTAATAACCTGGGGCACCACGGAAGAGTGTTTATAGAGCTGCTGTCTTCTGAATAAACTCTTAAAGATCTGAAGATCTTTTATATCAATAGCAGTCAATTATTAATCGTTGTCAAGGTTTTGGGTATCTGGTAAGATGAATCAGGCGCAGGATAGCAGTGATACGTGGACAAGGTATTTAATACAACAAAGCACCAGTATACAACAAAATACGAAAGGTGCATAAAAATACCGGTCACACGTAATTACACGAGCGTACAAATCAAACACCCGGCAACAACTACCAGCTGTGGCGGAGCTGGTAGAGCTGGTAGAGCGCGCCGACATCGGCCTCTGGGACAACCGGGAGGGCGAGGCGCAGGGCGATCCGGATGGAGACGGTGGAACTCCCGCAGCATTGAAGGGTCCAATATGTCCTTCACCGGCACCCAGCATCTCTCCTCCGGACTTTAAATGGCCCCACAAACCGCGGACCCAGCTTCTGGCAGGGCAGGCGGAGGGGCAGATTTCGGGTCGAGAGCCTCACTGCGGTGGCGGTTGTCGTGGAGAAAATGATCATTAAATTATGACATTTATACAAGAAACGTGTGAATTCAATAATACCTTTAATTTAAGCACAATTAAAGGGAGCTGCCCTAGGAATCAGCTGACTCTGTGTCTTAGAGCCCAGCCTTTATAGTATACTCCCTATTTCCATACATAGACCCCTCCCCAAGCTTTACAGCTTCCCATATGTCCTGTTTCAATAGGGGTCTTTGTTCCATGGTCTTCTGGCATCCTGCTTTTCCTCAGATCTTAATCAGTTCCAAAGGACCTTCCTGCTGGCCTCCTCAGCTGTTTAATCATTACCACATGTCCCTCTGCTGACCCTCTGCTCCTTAGGTCTGTTTGTTCAACTATTCAGCCTCAACAAATCCTATACATTATGTATGTCTTTCTGTCTTACTACTTCAAAGTAATCAATCAGAATACTGAAAATGTAATAATTGTAATGAGTTAATCTCCCACAACTATCTAAGTTAAGCTTGTTTTAGCACTTAAGCCTCATTATCAATACTATCATGTTGTCTGCTATCACATAGTACATTAATTAAATTAATCAATGTGTCTTAGCCATGTTTTCACCACCACACGGTCTGCGCTGGCTTTCTGACGCCTCACGGCTCGCTGAAGGTGCACATGAGCGGCGTCTCATATCTCCTCCGAGCGCCTAAACCAGTCGTCCACCACAGGAGCCTCGATCTGGCTCTGATGCCAAGGCTCCAGAACCGGCTGGTACCCCAGTACGCACTGGAAGGGGAAGAGGTTAGTGGAGGAGTGGCGGAGCGAGTTCTGGGCCATCTCTGCCCAGGGGACGAACGCCGCCCACTCCCCCGGCCGGTCCTGGCAATAAGCAGAAACCTACCCACATCCTGGTTTATTCTCTCCACCTGCCCGTTACTCTCAGGGTGAAAACCTGAGGTAAGGCTGACCGAGACCCCCAGACGTTCCATGAACGCCCTCCAGACCCTTGACGTGAACTGGGGACCTAGATCAGATTATATGTCCTCAGGCACCCCGTAGTGCCGGAAGACGTGTGTAAACAGGGGTTCCGCAGTCTGTCGGGCCGTAGGGAGACCGGGCAAAGGGAGGAGACGGCAGGACTTAGAAAACCGATCCACAATGACCAGGATCGTAGTGTTACCCTGTGAGGGAGGAAGATCCGTTAGGAAGTCCACCGACAGGTGGACCACGGCCATTGTGGAACGGGTAAGGGATGTAACTTCCCTCTGGGCAGGTGCCTAGGAGCCTTGCACTGGGCGCACACAGAGCAGGAGGAAACATAAACCCTCACGTCCTTAGCTAAAGTGGGCCACCAGTACTTCCCACTAAGACAGTGCACTGTCCGACCGATGCCCGAATGACCAGAGGAAGGTGACGTGTGGGCCCAATAGATCAAACGGTCGAGGACAGCAGACGTAACGTACAGACGCCCAGCTGGACACTGGAGGGGAGTGGGCCCTGCACGTAACGCCCGCTCGATATCCGCGTCCAGCTCCCACACGACCGGTGCCACCAGGCGCCGCATCTCCTTCCTCCCATACGGCGTTGGCCCACTCCAGGGCTTTCCCTGAGAGGCAGGAGACGAGGGCGGACACGCTCTCACGGCCCGAAGGAGCCGGGTGCACGGTTGCCAGGTAAAGTTCCAGTTGGAGTAGGAACCCTTGAAATCCCGCTGCCATACCATCATACTCCCTCGGAAGGGAGAGCCGAATCCCACTGGGACCGGGTGAAGGAGGGGTGCGTAGTGGTGACCTTGGTGGTACTGGTGGAGGCGCTGGAGGAACTCCTCTTCTCTCCCAGCGCTCCATATTCTGGAGGACGCGATCCATGGCGGTGCCTAGAAGTTGTATCATCGTCTCGTGCTGCTGGACACGCTCCTCAACCCCCAATACCGGGGTACCTGCTCCTGCTGACTCCATTTTTCGGGTGCGTGTTTCTGTCAAGGTTTTGGGTATCTGGTAAGGTGAATCAGGCGCAGGATAGCAGTGATACGTGGACAAGGTATTTAATACAACAAAGCACCAGTATACAACAAAATACGAAAGGTGCATAAAAATACCGGTCACACATAATTACACGAGCGTACAAATCAAACACCCGGCAACAACTACCAGCCTTAGGAAAACAAAACTGAACTGAATACAAACACGCACACAAACATGGGGGAAACAGAGGGTTAAATACATGCACATGTAATTGGGGAATTGAAACCAGGTGTGAAGAAAACAAAGACAAAACAAATGGAAAATGAAAAGTGGATC
The DNA here is from genome assembly GCA_003317085.1 of Hucho hucho. Lineage (NCBI taxonomy): Eukaryota > Metazoa > Chordata > Actinopteri > Salmoniformes > Salmonidae > Hucho > Hucho hucho. The sequence goes on along the minus strand of QNTS01003481.1, from coordinate 112,965 downwards.
GGCGATGGCTAGAAGACCGGTGACGTCGACCGCCGAACGCCGCCCGAACAAGGAGAGGGACCGACTTCGGCGGAAGTCGTGACAATCGTCACCTTATTCAGTCTCATCTGAACTGCCCTGTTCTGAGCCAACTGCAATTTTCCCAAGTCCCTCTTTGTGGCACCTGACCACACTACTGAACATCAGGTAACTGATCCATGCAGTAGAATCAGATTTAAAAACCAGATAAAAATACACCTTATGGAACAACGGGAACCGTGAAGAGACACACACAAAAGTACAGACACATGCATACGCACACATTGTGATATTGTTGTATGGTGGTGGTGGTATTGAACCTTTTGTGTTGTGGAGATTGTGGTGGTGTAGGGATGTTATATGATGTCCTGTTTTATCTTTAGCTCATTCAGTACAAACATAGTTCACTGTTTCATCTGTTGTTTTATATGTAATGTGGATGCTTTGGTGTGTTTTGGACCCCAGGAAGAGTAGCTAATGGGGATCTCTAATAAATACACAAATACAAACCACTCCAAAAATCTTAAGACGATGAACCTCAATGTCCGAGGAAACTCCAGATGTAACACCTTTTATACCACCTTTATTAAACTCCAGATATAACACCTTTATTAAACTCCAGATATAACACCTTTTATACCACCTTTATTAAACTCCAGATGTAACACATTTTAAACCACCTTTATATAACACCTTTATTAAACTCCAGATATAACACCTTATATACCACCTTTATATAACACCTAAACTCCAGATATAACACCTTATATACCACCTTTATTAAACTCCAGATTTAACACCTTTTATACCACCTTTATATAACACCTTTATTAAACTCCACATATAACACCTTTCATACCACCTTTATATAACACCTTTAATAAACTCCAGATATAACACCTTTTAAACCACCTTTATAAAACACCTTTATTAAACTCCAGATGTAACACCTTTTATACCACCTTTATATAACACCTTTATTAAACTCCAGATATAACACCTTTATACCACTACTAACACCTTTATTAAACTCGATATAACACCTTTATTAAACTCCAGATGTAACACCTTTTATACCACCTTTATATAACACCTTTATTAAACTCCAGATATAACACCTTTATATAACACCTTTATTAAACTCCAGATATAACACCTTTTATACCACCTTTGCAGCAGCTAATGGGGATTCCTAATAAATACAAATGTCTGATCTTAGCAGCGCCATTCTAACGCCTTCACATCATTGCACTGTGGTTCTTCAAAGTTTTCCAGATTTTAAAAAATAAACCTGGAAACCTGTCTACTGATGCCATCTCTGGATCCTGCAGTGCAAACTGGGCTCCACTGTCACAATCAGGACCCACTGACTGTAGGTTTGGAGTGTGGAAGGAGAGAGGCAGGCTGGATTTGTCCTCACTGTTAATCTGTCAACTCTGGATAGGATCCCAGTCCTAAATAGAAGTCTGAGATCAACTTCCTGGTCTTCCCCTGTGCATGCCACATCCCCTCTCATTGTTACTGTGTGTATGAACACATTTTGAGCAATGGCTGCCTAATATGCTGTGGTGCTTACTAACACAATAGGAAAGGTTGTGGTTGATGTGGGCCATCACAGGAGAGTTCACAGCGCTTTCATTCTGAGCATTCATATCAATAACATACCCTCAAATGGACCATCAATAAAAGAGTTCTACAAGACTATTTACATAATCAACTGGGCATTTCAACAGTCTGTCCCTCAATATATTCCTGTCCATATATTTAGCTCTAACTATGGGGCGTGGAAAGGGTCTGTTGAAATGAATACTGTAATGGTGTGAGAAATTAAATTAAATGAAATTAAAATGTGCTAGTTCTAGCTTGTGGTTTGGATAATTTTTATGTTTATTACAAAAACGTTATGTTATTAATATACTAATGACTATATGCCATGGCAGAGCCAGGGTGAAATCCCCCTTTAACCTGTAGTTGTTGGCTTTATTAAACGCAGGATTCTACATGCAGGAGTCTGGTTTTGGGTAGGGAAATATGGCCAAGTGGAGGGGCTGTTCGAGTCTGATGGCTCCAAGTTGAGTAAAGTTGGTGAGAATGAATGGAAGACGGAGACAACGAAAAATGGAGCAAACAGACCAAATGTTGTAAACGAACATCGGTTTCTTTTGGAGCGCGATTCAACAACAATTATGTATTTTTGGGAGATCATTTGAGGTCAGGAAGATGGTAAAGGAGCCGTTAGGAAAGGTAGAGTGACCAGTAGTGGTTTTGTTTTGATTTCATGCGTCTCAGAAGAGCAGAAGGAGAGAGCATTGTGTTTTTCGGAGCAGGGCACTGATAAAAGGTGTTATATCTGGAGTTTAGTTGGAAGAGTGTCTGCTTACTAATGTGATGCTGCGATATGTAAGATACGCAGTGAGAGCCACAGCAGTTATGAAACGGATCAAATAATGGCCATGTATCAAGTGTGTGCCGACGGAATCTTTTAGGTATTTATTAGGATCCCCATTAGCCGCTGCAAAAGTATCAGAATTGTTCACTTCTGTCATTGACTTGTCAAACCCCGGCTTGGTCTGCTTCACAAACGTTCTCTGAAGTCTCGCGTTGTTGCGTCTCTGGGTTTAGNTGATCACTTTTTTACAAGTCACATAGTTAGAGACTTTGTGTTAGTCTGAGTGGATGTGTATCATTTCGTCAAGGTCATTTAATTAAGGATCAATTTATTAGAGATTTCTGGGTTCGTTTTACATGTCGTTTTTGGTTTTGTGTAAAATTGACGAGCTGGTAAAATGGCGTCTCCCAGTCGGTCTGCATCAACGGACTTCAGTGCAGACAGTAGGGATGTAGCAGAGAGACAATTTTACTGCTGCACTACTGTTTTGGAGCTAAATGTAATGATTATCAGTTTGCTACATGTGTACTAATATTCAGAGACATTCAGTTGTTTCTGTCTATCTATACATGTTACTATGGTGTGAACGGAAATACTATTGGTTTTTGATTGGAATAATACAGTGAAGACAAGGTTATTCAGGAAAATAGTACATAGTGCTGCCTAAAACACTGCAACCTTGTACTAAATGTTTTTTGAGGCATTTATGCATTTATGTGAATTCAGGAAATCCACTATAGATTAAGTGCACTTCAATCAAATGTATTTATAAAGCCCTTCTTACATCAGCTGATGTCAAAGTGCTGTAGAGAAACCCAGCCTAAAACCCAAAACAGCAAGCAATGCAGGTGTAGAAGCACGGTGGCTTGAGCTGCTTGAGCTCATGTTCCTCTTATAGAATATTATCTCAACAGTATTGTGGAGCCCCTGCACCTAAATATAAACCATATTTTTTGAGAGTAAAGAAAGTCTTGACAGTTCTGGCATTAACTTTTTTGTCCGTTTCTCTTTATTACTACTGGCCGACTCCGATTAAGTCTGAGACTGGTAACATCAACAGTGAGGACAAACCCAGCCTGCCTCTCTCCTTCCACACTGAGTCCAAACCTACAGTCACTGGGTCCTGATTGTGACAGTCGAGCCCAGTTTGCACTGCAGGATCCAGAGATGGCATCAGTGAAGCTGGAAGACTGCAGTCAAACACTGGAGCTGAATGTCAACATTAAAGATGAAGAAGAGGAGGAGAAGATTGGGACATCTGTTTCTCATGGTAAGAGCAGGTTCTAAGTTTGTTGTTCATTCCAACTTCCCACTGTGCATGAAAAGTTGCAGTAGAACTGTTTCATGATGAACTGTTTCAATGAGAAGGTAGATGTTATTTCATGCTACTGAGACTTGCATGGTTTGACACCAGTATTGTCAGCATGTGTTTTATTCACTGGGCTATCTGGAGTGCTCAGAGAGTAGACTGAAGAAGTGAAGTTGACAAACTACCAGTGTGTTAAAGATCTATGAAATGAGTCTGTGTAGTTTCTAACCCCTGTGATGGTGAGTAGAGGATGACAAGCCCCTTTTTAGCTTTCAAGTCTAATCCACTTTTAGAATAGTTTTATTCTCCTGTATTGCACAGCCTACTGATATGAATACGTACAGTACCAGCCTACTGATATGAATACGTACAGTACCAGCCTACTGATATGAATACATACAGTACCAGCCTACTGATATGAATACATACAGTACCAGCCTACTGATACGAATACATACAGTACCAGCCTACTGATACGAATACATACAGTACCAGCCTACTGATACAAATACATACAGTACCAGCCTACTGATACGAATACATACAGTACCAGCCTACTGATATGAATACAAATGTCACCCGGTTCAGCCAGAAGAGGACTGGCCACCCTTTTGAGCCTGGTTCCTCTCTACATTTCTTCCAAGGTTCCTGCTTTATAGGGAGTTTTACATCTGCATTGCTTGCTCTTTGGGGATTTTAGGCTGGGTTTCTGTAAAGCACTTTGACAACTGCTGAGGTAAAAAGGGCTTCATAATATAAATTTGAATTACATGTATATCACACAAACTGACTGGTTCTTCTGATGTTGTTCACACAGGAGACCATGTTGAGACATTCTCTACATCCAGAGAGCAACAGCAGGAAGATCACAGATCTAAGAGGTCTCACCACTGCCCACATTGTGAGGAGATTTTCCCAATTCTATCAAAGCTAAAAATACACCTAAAAATACACACAGGAGAGAATCTGTATTCCTGCACTGACTGTGGGAAGAGTTTCACAGCATCAAGGGCTCTGACAGTTCACCAGAGACTGCACACAGGAGAGAAGCCTTACTCCTGCTCTGACTGTGGAAAGTGCTTCACAACATCAACTGAGCTAAAAGTTCATCAGAGAACACACACAGGAGATAAGCCTTACTCCTGCTCTGATTGTGGGGTGAGTTTCTCTCGACTGGGCCACTTAAAAAGACATGCACATATACATACAGGAGAGAAGCCTTGCTTCTGCTATGACTGTGGGAAGAGTTTTTCTCGACTAGACCTTTTAAAAAAACATGAACTTATACATACAGGAGTGAAGCCTTACTCCTGCTCTGACTGTGGAAAGAGTTTCTCTATACTGGGCCACTTAAAAAAACATGAACTTGTACATACAGTAGTGAAGCCTTACTCCTGCTCTGACTGTGTAAAATGCTTCACAACATCAGCTCAGCTAAAAGTTCATCAGAGAACACACACAGGAGAGAAGCCTTACTCCTGCTCTGACTGTGGAAAGATTTTCTCTCAACTGGGCCACTTAAAAAGACATGAACATATACATACAGGAGTGAATACTTACGCCTGCTCTGACTGTGTGAAATGCTTCATTACATCGACTGATCTAAAAGTTCATCAGAGAACACACACAGGAGAGAAGCCTTTCTCCTGCTCTGATTGTGAAAAAAGTTTCTCTCTACTGGGCAACTTAAAAAGACATGAACGTATACATACAGGAGTGAAGCCTTACTCCTGCTCGGACTGTGGAAAGAGTTTCTCGCAAATGGGACAGTTAAAAAGACACCAAGGTAAACATAAAGGAGAGAAGCCATACCACTGCTTGTAATGTGGCAAGAGTAACTCAAGTGAAAGTCACCAAGTAAAATACTACTTTTGTAAAAGGCTGATAGTATCTGGTTGTAAATATACTTAAGTATCAAAAGTATGAATCATTTCAAATTCCTTAAATTCATCTCTACGGGATGGGTGTCCCTAAACCGGGACGGTTGTTGCTAACGTGCGCTAATGGGACTAGAATGACATTGTATACCACAGACAACTTTCTGGGATATGGACATGTCTTATATGGGCAGAAAGCTTAAATTCTTGTTAATCTAACTGCTGTGTCCAATTTAACAGTAGCTGTTACAGTGAATAAAAATACCATGCTATTGTTTGAGGAGAGTGCACGACAATAAAAAAAACGTATCACAGCAACTGGTTTGATATATTCACCTCTGAAGGTAAATAATGTACTTACATTCAGTAATCTTGCTCTAATTTGTCATCCGGAGGGTCCCAGAGATAAAATGTACTATAGTTTTGTTTGATAAAACTAATTTTTATGTTAAAATGTAGGAACTGGGTTCTACATTTTGAACCCCTGCTATCTCTGGCTCCACACCCACCCACCTGGCCATCTAGATGTGTGGAAGTTAGTGTATAAGCTAATGATCCATCATGTATGACATTCCTAGGAGTGTGTAAACTTAAATGTTTTATTACCATAGCATTTGTATATGTTCTCTATAGTTAAATGTATCAATTGACCAATTCAGGACATTTGGGCAAACTCCTGGCAGACTTGATACAGTGCAGTAATGTGATTCTTCACTGCATCAGTCAAACTTTGCACACACACTGCTGCCATCCGGTGGAGAAAATATAAATTACACCTAGACTCCTATCTGAAAGTATGGCCTTTCTCTTGCTTTTCAAAGATGTTGAAAAAGAAAAACACTGTTTTTTTGTATGATCTTTTTACCAGATCTAATGTGTTATTCTCTTACATTCATTTCACATTTCCACAAACTTCAAATTGTTTCCTTTCAAGTGGTATCAAGAATATGCACATCCTTGCTTGTTAGATTTGTGTATGTAATTTTAGGCGAAACATTTGTTTTAAAGGGTACGGTCCTTAAGAGGTTTTTAAGCAAACCAGATGGCACAATTGTCTTTTATTTTTATATATTACGCATAGCCAGGAACACACTCCAACAGTCAGACATCATTTACAAAGGAAGCATTTGTGTTTTAGTGAGTCCGCCAGATCAGAGGCAGTAGAGAGGACCAGGGATAAAATCTTGATAAGTGTGGGAATTTGACCATTTTTGCCCTACCCTGGTCCCAAAGGGGTGTACATGTTTGTTTTTGCCCTAGCACTCACATACCTTCTTCAATTCAAAGGCTTGAGTTGCTTAGTTGAATCCAGTGTGAGTGTTGGGGCAAAAACTAAAAAACACACCCCTTTGGGTCCCCTGGACCAGGATTGGGAAACACTGTAGTACATGGCAAAAAAAGTGTGATTTAAAATATGTCTATTTTACAACTTGATCTGAGCAGTGCCTTTCTTACGCCTTCATAGCATTGCACTGTGGTTCTTCAATGTTTTCCTGCCCCTGTTCGAACGGACAAAACATTTGTGGATCTTTAGAAAATGTCTCCTGTTTCTGCCGTTTCCATCACTTTGCAATGATTGTTTTTGCAAAATGTAGAATAAACCTGGGCCAACTGAAACCTGTGTATTGATTCCATCTCTAGATCCTGCAGTGCAAACGAGTCTCCACTGTCACAATAAGGACCCAGTGACTAGGTTTAGAATCAGTGTGGAAGGAGAGGTAGGCTGGATTTGTCCTCACTGTCAATCTGTCAACTCTGGACAGGATCCCAGTCCTAAATAGAAGTCTGAGACCAACCCCCTGGTCCTCCCCTGTGAATGCTACACCCCCTCCCATTGTTACTGTGTGTATGAACACATTTTGAACAATGGCTTCCTAAAATGCTGTGGTGGTTACTAACACAATAGGAAAGGTTGTGGTAGACCTGGGCCGTCACAGGAGAGTTCACAGCTCTTCCACTCTGAGCATTCATATCAATGACTCACCCTGAAATGCTCCATTAATACCTACCAGAGTTCTACAAGACTATTTACATAATGAACTGGGCATTTCAACAGTCTGACCCTCAATATAGTCTTGAGCATATATTGAGCTCAAACAATGGCGCGTGGAAAAGGTCTGTTGTAGTGAATACTGTAGTGGTGTGAAAGGTAACACAAGGGTCCTCTGGTTCCATTCCCCAGTAGATAGTGGGTCATTATTGAATTGCATGGGTAATGCTGTTTCTGGACTTTGGTACCTTTTTATAAAACACCTATTTAATAAGAAAACACATGCACTTTATACTGAAACATATATTTGTATGTATTGTAGAAATTACTGGTGCTTAGCTAATGGGCTTGTTCCAATGGTGATGTAGTGACATGGTTTGAGTAGATAAATATATATTCTTTAGAATTCCATGAATGAAACAAAACCATTCAGTAGATCAGTCAAGCTGCAGTACTGTAGCTGGTCTCAAAGCTGATGCTGAAAACCATGCCAGGGCTTAGGTCAAATGTCATGTTCATTTACATTTCCTGTTCATTTCAGCTTCGTACAAACAGGAATTATTTAGCTTAAAACAGTTTAGTATTTAATGATACAGAAGAGAAGAAGAGAGTGAGCAGCACAAATTCATTCATTCAATTCTAACTTTATTTTTCATTGTCAGATCAATTAGGTTCAATGGAGTTATCCAAACATTCATCATCAATGACTAAAATAACACATTTAGTTTTAAAAGACAATTTAATAAACATGTAGTCATTTCATTTCAAAGCCTGTGCATCAATAGTAAAATTACGTAGTAAAATTACGTAGTAATATGTATCTACCCAAACTAGTGGTGAAAACTGATCATCCCATCATCTCTATCTTATACATGTTGTCTACTAGCTCATTCCCACAGAAAACTGATCATCACACCATCTCTATCTGATACATGTTGTGTCTACTAACTCATTCCCACAGAAAACTGATCATCACACCATCTCTATCTGATACATGTTGTGTCTACTAGCTCATTCCCACAGAAAACTGATCATCACACCATCTCTATCTGATACATATTGTGTCTACTAACTCATTCCCACAGAAAACTGATCATCACACCATCTCTATCTGATACATGTTGTGTCTACTAGCTCATTCCCACAGAAAACTGATCATCACACCATCTCTATCTGATACATATAGTGTCTACTAACTCATTCCCACAGAAAACTGATCATCACACCATCTCTATCTGATACATGTAGTGTCTACTAACTCATTCCCACAGAAAACTGAAAACAGCATTTCCTATCCATCCTCCCCTAGAGGCCTTAGTGATGAACTCCTGTTAGGTTGCTTCCTGTGATCAACAGAGAGTCCTAGAGGCCTTAATGATGAACTCCTGTTAGGTTGCTTCCTGTGATCAACAGAGAGTCCTAGAGGCCTTAGTGATGAACTCCTGTTAGGTTGCTTCCTGTGATCAACAGAGTCCTAGAGGCCTTAATGATGAACTCCTGTTAGGTTGTTTCCTGTGATCAACAGAGAGTCCTAGAGGCCTTAATGATGAACTCCTGTTAGGTTGCTTCCTGTGATCAACAGGTGCGCTTTTCTTTGTTTATTATCTTTCTTTTGAAGCTCTTGTGGAAAACAGTAGAAAATTATTGTAAATAATAATTGTAATAATGATTGTGAATACCGATTGTGAGTAATTATTGTAAATAATGAATGTGAGTAATGAATTTGAGTAATGAATGTAAATAATGATTGTAAATAATGAATGTAAATAATGAATGTAAATAATGATTGTGAATAAGGAATGTAAATAATGATTGTAAATAATGATTGATTGTAAAGAAATAAAGAATCAGTACAACAACGTGACGTCATCCATCAATATGGTGGGTGTCTGTTGTTCTCCAAACAATGATAAAGGCCTCCTCCATTTGTGTTGACTTCTGCTGCTAAAAGAACACATTAAAACTTAAAGAATATTTCAGTGAATGGGTTTTTCATTTCTTCCAGTCTGGTTTTAGACCTGGACATATGTTTCAGCGGCTACACTAGATGAGGTGATATATTGTTTAGACCAGGGAAGTCAAATGTATTCCATGGAGGGCCTTGTGTCTGCAGGGTTTTCCTTACAATTAAAGCCGAGACAACCAGGTTTGGGAGTTCCTTACGAATTAGTGACCTCGATTGATCAAGTACAAGGGAGGAGCGAAAACCCGCAGTCACTCGGTCCTCTGTGGAATCAGTTTGACGCCTGTGGTTTAGACATACACATCATTTGTTTCGGTTGACCATTTCTTACTTTTTTAAAGGTTGTCTGAAATAAACCTAGATCAGGCATCTTGCAATTGGCTCAAGAACTATCTACCGGACATAATGTGTGCTTGCTTAGTGACGGTATCAAATCGATATTCCTCAATATTACGAAAGGTGTTCCCGCAGGCAATGTTCTCTCTAAACTGTGCGCGGCCGCTCACTTCCTCCAGGACTGCAGCCAGAATAAATGCCATGCCGCGCAGAGACGGAAGAGATTGAACTTCACTGAGTTTGCCCCATTAGTTTGCACTATATAGATCAACAGTTTTTCTATGATCGAAACGATATTATATCAGCCCCTAAACAATGCAACAAACCAAAACAAATATATCTTTGCAAGATTGAGTCTGTGATTTTGTTGTAGCCCACGAGAGGCCTTTCATTCACTAGCGAGTGAATTCGCTGTTCAGATCAGAGCGCATATCTGTTGATATTCTTTGCTAGTTAGCGAGTTATTAGCCCAGTTATACATGAGTATAGGTCAGCAATGGGGAATTACTGCTCGGCTACATTTCAAGCGGTCTTTGAAAAGGCTACATTAGGCTACATTTCATTTTATGTATTTGAAAAGCCAGTCAGGTAAAAAGCTCTCTGTCTTAATTAAAAGGCAGTGTTGTATTTTGAGACAGGCTTGAATGTGCAAATAAGCCAATAAGTGCACTGTTTAGGCTGGGAAGCATGCTGACGCCTTAAAGGCTAAGAAAAAGTCTGTCTAACAATGGTTTCAGTAGTCCTACATTGTCACAAGGTATAGGTTGAACCCCTGCTTAGAGCTGAAATAGCAGACAGTCTAAATCCAGATTAGTGACAATGTCAAACTACTAAAACCATTTGTAACATTATTTAAATTAGTCCAGCATAAAGTTTGAGCTTTCCTTTCAGCACCATGGAGTGAATCCTTACCATCACTACACCTGGCTATCAGCCACCTGAGCCTTGTCTGGCAGCTAAACAGTTAATTCAGCCATATTTAATGCCTTTAAAAAACATAGCTGATATGTCTGACTTGCTTAACAAATATGGTTCCTACTGACTCCTTGTGTATTTGTGTAAGTGGATCAGAACCACCTAGTTAAATAAAGGTTATATAATAATAATAAAATATGTACATGATAACATCACCACTGTAAAACACACAGGGTGTTCACTCCTTAGACCCCCCTTCCTTTCTGCGTCAGACTTCAGCCTCATGTCTGGGGTGGAACATCTACTTCTGAATGTACCATGCTTAGATTCATTATGACATCTCAGATTGAATTCTTTGCAAACAGCGACAGTGTTGATGCAAACAAGACCCACTGGTTTGGCATTGGAGAAATGCGATAAATATATTGTAATAGAACAGGAAGGACTATTAATATAGACATCGGTGATTTTACCACTGTAATCAGATCGACATTATTATGTCATGGTCATTGAATTGATTAGCCCACTAACCACGTGTGTTAAATGTGCAGTGTAGCCTACACTGTGAAGAACTATGAATTGGTCAACTATAGGCTATGTGTTAATAGGCTAATTATGTTCTGGCCCACAGACTACCTACAAGCTGAGCAATAAATTGACTGGAGGCCAAACCTAGTTACCAAGACACGTATACTGTAAATTCAATCTCCCCCTTCACCTTCACCACCATTCAGTCAATTCAAACGTGTGGATATGGTGCTAAACCTGAAAGACTCATTGTCTCTGTGAATTTAAATGTTGTTCCCACCAGTGCACTCAGAAGAGGAAACAACGATACAATGTAGTCTAACAACATCGCTCTCAAACGGCACAGATGTGAGATGTGTTTCACTGTAGAAGCACTGGTCCTCTTACATTTTAATTCCAGGTTGCATATTACAATATTTAAGAGCATATCAGATGGTCTGCTCTGCCCATAACAGTCACACCAAGCATAGGGTTGGTTGGTATAAGATTGAAATGGGTAAATAATGTACCCATGAAAACCCTATGAAATAGATCCCCAATACCATCTGATGTATATATTTAATGTATTACGTGAATGGAGACCACAGCCCTTCCAACAATACATTTAAATCATGTTTTACTGTGATTGTTCCACCCTGCTGCATGTATTCAATGTATTCCATTTAAATGTGTCTCCCGGTGCAGCTTTAGTTCTGGGCTATTATGACACATCTGGCAGTTTCTTCTATGTTCCGAGGCCTAGTACAATAAAACATATTGTTTTTTGGTCACTACCATTCTACCAAAATACCATGCTATATATTTTTTCATCACTACAATGGTACATTTTGTACAGTTCTTCACATCAGAGTGCTGCTGCATGTCCTTTGTCTCTCTTGACCATGTCGGGTGGGTCGGGCACAACCCACAAAGCTCAAGGCTCCACCTCCCTCCAGTAGTTATTTAGCCTGATAACGCATCACTCCCAACAGACACAACCAAAAACTAAATGTAGCAGCCTATACACCTAATCATTAGAGATCTGACATGCTGTATTGCATGGAAACTGTAGGCTAATAACAGCAGCTACATAGTCTAGCTTACTATGGCCCTGTCCCTCTGACCAAGGTAAACAAAGTGCTAATGTTGTGTATTGTATATACAGTATTTCATTTAAGAGAAGAAAGTGGTTGCCCAGCATAAATTCATAAACAAATTTTTTTTCATTACAATCTTGTCATTTAGCAGATGCTCTTATCCAGAGAGACTAACAGGACAAATAAGGGTTAATTGCCTTGCTCAAGGGCACAATGACAGATTTTTCACCTAGTCGGCTTGGGATTCAAACCAGCAACCGTTCAGTTACTGGCCCAACACTCTTAACCGCTAGGCTACCTGCCACCAGATCAATTAACTTCAATAGTTATTCAAATTCCTTATTTTAGTCATTGATGAATGTATCAAATATTAAAAGACAATTTAATAAACACGTAGATTCATAGACTGTTTAACATTAAACAAAAGTTGAGTAATATAAAATAATCCACCCAAACTAACGCTACAAACTGATCGTCACACCGTCTTTATCTGATATAAACTGAGTGTACAAAATAATTGAAACACTTCCTAATATTGAGTTGCCCCCCCCTTTGTCCTCAGAACAGCCTCAAATAGTCAGGGCATAGACGGTTCAAGGTGTTGAGAGTGTTACACAGGGATGCTGGCCCATGTTGACTCCAATGCTTCCCACAATTGTGTCAAGTTGGCTGGGAGTAGATCTCTACTCCAAATAGCTCGTCCCATCTCCTCCCACAGATGAACAATTGGATTGAGATCTGGTGACTCGGCAGGCCACTGCAGTAAGCTGAATTCACTGTAATGTTCTTGGAACCATTCCTGGACAAGCCTTGTGGCATGGGGAATAATCCTGCTGAAAAAAATCTATTTGCAGATGGATAAACTGCTGCCATGAAGGGAGGCACCTGATTGGCAATAATATTTAGATATCCTGTGGTATTCAAATGTTGCTCCACTTTTATGAAGGGGTCCAATGTGTGTCCTGAAAACACACCCCACACCATCACCACCAGCCTGCAATGTTGGCATACGGAATGGATGCATGCACTCATGGTTTCCTCCATACCCTAGTCCTCCCATCAGCATGAAACAGCAGGAACAGGGATTCATCAGACCAGGCAATGTTTTTCAAATTTTCCAGTGTCCAGTCTTTTCATTCCTTAGCCCACTTGTTTTCTACTGAAAGCTACTGAAAGCTAATGGGGTTCCATAATAAAAACTACATCATTAAGGATGATAGACTGACCAGGTGAAAGCTATGTCATGGAAAGAGCAGGCGTCCTTCATGTTTTGTACACTCAGTACATGTTGTGTCTACCAGCTCATTCCCACAGAAAACTACAGAGGGAAGCAGTACCACCCAGTCAACCATCAGACTCCATTGTGAGACGCCTCACAGAGGATATTCAACCCTGAGGGCAAATCCAAGGTCATCTCAATATCTTTACAGTAGAACTAACAAAACACACCAGAACTGACAAGGTGCACACTGATCAGTAAAGTAAAGAGAGGCTAACATTCTATAATGCTCCCTTTCCACTGCACAGTTCTCTCACAGTGAGAAACAATAGGATTACAATAGAGTGTTCTACGCTTTCTTCATTTGATCCAATTCAACGTTGCCAATTTGTTTATGAGATGATAATTAAGTGGAGTGACTAATCTTAGCTGGTCTGAGAGAACTGATGAGGCTTCTCTCCTTTATGTATACATTGGTGTCTTTTAAATGGCCCAATCTGTAGAATCTCGTCTCACAGTCAGTGCAGTGATAAGACTTCTCTCCTGTGTGTTCTCTGATGACCTTTTAGCTCAGCTGTTGTTTTAAAACATTTTCCACACAGTCAGATCAGTGGTCCTTTACGTTTACATTGGTGTCTTTTTAAGGTGCCCAGTCGAGAGAAACTCTTTCCACAGTCAGAGCAGGAGTGAGGCTTCTCTCCTGTGTGTGTTCTCTGATGACGTTTTAGCTCAGTTGATGTTGTGAAGCATTTTACACAGTCAGAGCAGGAGTAAGGCTTCTCTCCTTTATGCATACGTTCATGTGATTTTAAGTTGCTCAGTAGAGAGAAACTCTTCCCACAGTCAGAGCAGGAGTAAGGATTCTCTCCTGTATGTATACGTACATGTGCTTTTAAGTTGCTCAGTTGAGAGAAACTCTTTCCACAGTCAGAGCAGGAGTAAGGCTTCTCTCCAGTGTGTGTTCTCTGATGACGTTTTAGCTCAGTTGATGTTGTGAAGCATTTTACACAGTCAGAGCATAAGTAAGGCTTCTCTCCTGTATGCATACGTTCATGTCTTTTTAGGTTGCTCAGTTGAGAGAAACTCTTCCCACAGTCAGAGCAGGAGTAAGGCTTCTCTCCTGTGTGTATCCGTTCATGCACTCTCTGATGAACGATCAGAACCTTTAATGTTGTGAAATTCTCCCCACAGTCAGTGCAGGAATAAAGATTCTCTCCTGTGTGTATTTTTAGGTGTATTTTTAGCTTTGATAGAAATGGGAAAATCTCCTCACAATGTGGACAGTGATGAGACCTCTTAGCTCTATGATCTTCCTGCTGTTGCTCTCTGGATGTAGAGAATGTCTCAACATGGATTCCTGTGTGAACAACATCAGAAGAACTAGTCAGTTGGTGTGATATACAGTACCAGTCCAACGTTTGGACACACCTACTCATTCAAGGGTTTTTCTTTATTTTGACTATTTTCTACATTGAATAATAATAATAGTGAAAAACATCAAAACTATGAAATAACACATATGGAATCATGTAGTAACCAAAAAAAGTGTTAAAACAAATCAAAATATATTTTAGATTCTTCAAAATAGCCACCCTTTGCCTTGATGACACCTTTGCACACTTGGCATTCTCTCAACCAGCTTCACCTGGAAGGCTTTTCCAACAGTCTTGAAGGAGCTCCCACATATGCTGAGCACTTGTTGGCTGCTTTTCCTTCACTCAGGTCCAACTCATCCCAAACCATCTCAATTGGGTTGAGGTCGGGGGATTGTGGAGGCCAGGTCATCTGATGCAGCACTCCATCACTCTCATTCTAAGTCAAATAGCCCTTACACAGCCTGGAGGGGTGTTTTGGGTCATTGTCCTGTTGAAAAACAAATGAGTCCCACTAAGCGCAAACCAGATGTGATGGCATATCGCTGCAGAATGCTGTGGTAGCCATGCTGGTTAAGTGTGCCTTGAATTCTAAATAAATCACTGAGTGTTACCAGCAAAGCACCCCACCATCACACCTCCATGCTTCACGGTGGGAACCACACATGCAGAGATCATCCATTCACCAACTCTGCATCTCACAAAGACACAGCGGTTGGAACCAAAAATCTAAAATTTGGACTAATCACACCAAATGACAGATTTCCCCCGGTCTAATGTCTACTGCTCATGTTTCTTGGCCCAAGCAAGTCTCTTCTTATTGGTGTCCTTTAGTAGTGGTTTCTTTGCATCAATTCGACCATGAAGGCCTGATTCACGCAGTCTCCTCTGAACAGTTGATGTTGAGATGTGTCTGTTACTTGAACTCTGAAGCATTTATTTGGGATGCAATTTCTGAGGCTGGTAACTCTAATGAACTTATCCTCTGCAGCAGAGGTAACTCTTGATCTTCCTTTCCTGTGGCGGTCCTCATGAGAGCCAGTTTCATCATAGCGCTTGATGGTTTTTGCAACTGCACTTGAAGAAAGTTCTATAAAATGTTCCGTATTGACTGACCTTCATGTCTTAAAGTAATGATGGACTGTCATTTCTCTTTGCTTATTTGAGCTGTTCTTGACATAATATGGCCTAATGTAGCCTATCTTCTGTATACCACCCCACAACACAAGTGATTGTCTAAAACGCAATACAAAGGAAAGAAATTCCACAAATTAACAAGGCACACCTGTTAATTGAAATGCATTCCAGGTGACTTCCTCATGAAGATGGTTGAGAGAATGCCAAGAGGGTGCAAAGCTGTCATCAAGGCAAAGGGTGGCTACTTTGAAGAATCTCAAATATAAAAAATATTTTGATTCTAAAGTTTTTTGGTTACTACATGATTACATATGTGTTACTTAAAAAAAGTTTGTTTTCACTTATTATACAATGTAAAAAAAAAAGTAAAAATAAAGAAAACCCTGGAATAAGTAGGTGTCCAAACTTTTGACTTGTACTGTCCATGTCAATCAAATGTATTTTAATAACCCTTTTTACATTAGCAGTTGCCACAAAATGCTTTACAGAAACGCAGCCTAAAACCCCAAAGAGCAAGCAATGCAGGTGTAGAAGCAGTAGCCACGAAAAACTCCCTAGAAATCAGGAACCTTGGAAGAAACGTAGAGAGGAATCAGGCTCAAAGAGGTGGCCATCCCTCTTCTGGATGTAGCTGGTACTGTATGTATTCATATCAGTAGGCTGGTACTGTATGTATTCATATCAGTAGACTGGTACTGTATGTATTCATATCAGTAGGCTGTACAATACAGGGGAATAAAACAGTTCTAAAAGTGGGTAAAAGATTAAAGCTAAAAAGGGGCATGTCATCCTAAACTCACTATCACAAGAGTTAGAAACTACAGACTCATTTCATAGAACTTTAAAACACTGGCAGTTTGTCTACTTCACTTCTTCAGTCTACTCTCTGATCACTCCAGATATCCCAGTGAATAAAACACATGCTGACAATACTGGTGTCAAACCATGCAAGTATGAGTAGCATGAAATAACATCTACCTTCTCATTGAAACAGTTCATCATGAAACAGTTCTACTGCAACTTTTCATGCACAGTGGGAAGTTGGAATGAAAAACAAACTTAGAACCTGTTCTTACCATGAGAAACAGATTCCCCAATCTCCTCCTCCTCTTCTTCATCTTTAATGTTGACATTCAGCTCCAGTGTTGGACTGCAGTCTTCCAGCTTCACTGATGCCATCTCTGGATCCTGCAGTGCAAACTGGGCTCGACTGTCACAATCAGGACCCAGTGACTGTAGGTTTGGACTCAGTGTGGAAGGAGAGAGGCAGGCTGGGTTTGTCCTCACTGTTGATGTTACAGGCCTCATACCTGAGTCGGCAAGTAGTACAAGAGAAACAGACACAAAAGGTATTTTCTTGAAAGTTCTGGCAAGGTCTTTATTCTCTATTAAATTCATTACATTTTGTCTTGTTCAATTATCTAATTCAGTGCCGGACATGGAAAAAAATTGCCAAGCCAACTATTTGCCCTCTAAAAAATGTGAGGAAAAATGTTCTTGGTTCATGCAGGAGACTGTGAAAAACACCAAAAGAAAGATGCCCAGGGTCCCTGCTCATCTGCGTGAACGTGCCTTAGGCATGCTGCAAGGAGGCATGAGGACTGCAGATGTGGCCAGGGCAATAAATTGCAATGTATGTACTGTGAGACGCCTAAGACAGCGCTACAGGGAGACAGGACAGACAGCTGATCGTCCTCGCAGTGGCAGACCACGTGTAACAACACCTGCACAGGATCGGTACTTCCGAACATCACACCTGCAGGACAGGTACAGGATGGCAACAACAACTGCTAGGAACCAGGAACGCACAATCCCTCCATCAGTGCTCAGACTGTCCGCAATAGGCTGAGAGAGGCTGGACTGAGGGCTTGTAGGCCTGTTGTAAGGCAGGTCCTCACCAGACATCACCGGCAACAACTTCGCCTATGGGCACAAACCCACCGCCGCTGGACCAGACAAGACTGGCAAAAAGTGCTCTTCACTGACGAGTCGCGGTTTTGTCTCACCAAGGGTGATGTCGGATTTGCGTTTATCGTCGAAGGAATGAGCGTTACACCGAGGCCTGTACTCTGGAGCGGGATCGATTTGGAGGTGGAGGGTCCATCATGGTCTGGGACGGTGTGTCACAGCATCATCGGACTGAGCTTGTGTCATTGCAGCCAATCTCAACGCTGTGCGTTACAGGGAAGACATCCTCCTCCCTCATGTGGTACCCTTCCTGCAGGCTCATCCTGACATGACCCTCCAGCATGACAATGCCACCAGCCATACTGCTCGCTCTGTGCGTGATTTCCTGCAAGACAGAAATGTCAGTGTTCTGGCATGGACAGCGAAGAGCCCGGATCTCAATCCCATTGAGCATGTCTGGGACCTGTTGGATCGGAGGGTGAGGGCTAGGGTCATCCCCCCCAGAAATGTCTGGGAACTTGCAGGTGCCTTGATGGAAAAGTGGGGTAACATCTGGCAAATCTGGTGCAGTCCATGAGGAGGAGATGCACTGCAGTACTTAATGCAGCTGGTGACCACACCAGATACTGAATCTTACTTTTGATTTTGACCCCCATTTGTTCAGGGACACATTATTTAATTTCTGTTAGTCACATGTCTGTGGAACTTGTTCAGTTTGTCTCAGTTGTTGAATCTTATGTTCATACAAATATTTACACATGTTAAGTTTGCTGAAAATAAACGCAGTTGACAGTAAGAGGACGTTTCTTTTTTTGCAGAGTTTATTTTTACCTTGTCAGCTCAGGGATTCGATCCAGCAACCTTTCCATTACTGGCTCAATGCTCTAACCACTAGGCTACCTGTACGTATTCATATCAGTAGGCTGGTACTGTATGTATTCATATCAGTAGGCTGGTACTGTATGTATTCATATCAGTAGGCTGGTACTGTATGTATTCATATCAGTAGGCTGGTACTGTATGTATTCATATCAGTAGGCTGTACAATACAAAAGGAGAATAAAACTATTCTAAAAGTATCTCATAAGTCATGAAAATTATGATCCATATCATCCTCCACTCACTATCACAAGGGTTAGAAACTACAGACTCATTTCATAGAACTTTAAAACACTGGCAGTTTGTCTACTTCACTTCTTTAGTCTACTCTCTGATCACTACAGATATCCCAGTGAATAAAACACATGCTGACAATACTGGTGTCAAACCATGCAAGTGTCAGTAGCATGAAATAACATCTACCTTCTCATTGAAACAGTTCATCATGAAACAGTTCTACAGCAACTTTTCATACACAGTGGGAAGTTGTAATGAATAACAAACTTAGATAGAACCTACTCTTACCATGAGAAACAGATGTCCCAATCTTCTCCTCCTCTTCTTCATCTTTAATGTTGACATTCAGCTCCAGTGTTTGACTGCAGTCTTCCAGCTTCACTGATGGCATCTCTGGATCCCGCAGAGCAAACTGGGCTCCACTGTCACAACCAGGACCCAGTGACTGTAGGTTTGGACTCCGTGTGGAAGGAGAGAGACAGGCTGGGTTTGTCCTCACTGTTGATGTTACAGGCCTCATACCTGAGTCGGCAAGTAGTACAAGAGAAACAGACACAAAAGTTATTCTCTTGAAAGTTCTGGCAAGGTCTTTATTCTCTATTAAATACATTACATTTTGTCTTGTTCAATTATCTAATTCAGTGCTGGACATGGACTGAAATAGTTGCCAATGCTCATTTTGGGTGCCGGTACTGTTTATATTTAGGTGCAGGAGCTCCACAATACTTGTGAGCTAATACTTAACCTATAGTAGATAAATCCATAAAAGACTCAAACATTTAGTACAAGGTTACAGTTTGTTGTAGGCAGCACTATGTGCTATTTTCCTGAATAACCTTGTATTCACTGTTTTACTTCAAAAACCAATTGTATTTCCTGTTCACACCATAGTAACGTTTACAGATGAAGACAAACTTAATGTGTCAATATTAGTACACATGAAGCAAACTGATAATCATTACATTTAGCTCCAAAACAGTAGTGCAGCAGTAAAATTGTCTCTCTGCTACATCCCTACTGTCTGCACTGAAGTCCGTTGATGCAGACCGACTGGGAGACGCCATTTTATCAGTTTGTGAATTTTTCCGTTCATGGAGCTCTACGGACAATTCCTTTGACCTCATGGTTTGGATTTTGCTCTGACATGCACTTTCAAATGTGGGACCTTATATAGACAGGTGTGTGCCTTTACAAATCATGTCCAATCAATTGAATTTACCACAGGTTGACAACAATCAAGTTGTAGAAATATCTCAAGGATGATCAATGGAAACAAGATGCACCTGAGCTCAATGTCAAGTCTCATAGCAAAGGGTCTGAATACTTAAGTAAATAAGGAATTTCTGTTTTTAACTTTTTATAAAATGTGAAAACATTTCTAAAAACCTGTGTTTGATTTGTCATTATGGGGTATTGTGATGTCATTATGGGGTATTGTGATGTCATTATGGGGTATTGTGTGTAGATTGATGAGGACCGTTTTTTATTTAATCCATTATAGAATAAGGCTGTAACGTAACAACATGTGGAAAAAGTCAAGGGGTCTGAATACTTTCCGAATGCACTGTATGTATTCATATCAGTAGGCTGGTACTGTATGTATTCATATCAGTAGACTGGTACTGTATGTNAGACTGCTAAATAGCCAGAGTGCTAAATAGCCAGACGGCTAAATAGTCAAATAATGCTACCCGAACTATCTGCACTGACCCTGTCTTGCACTGACCCTACTCTACTGAGTGTACAAAACATTAGGAACACCTTCCTAATATTGAGTTGCACGTAATTTGCCCTCAGAACAGCCTCAATTTGTCAGGGCATGGACTCTACAAGGTGTCAAAAGATTTCCACGGGAATGCTGGCCCATGTTGACTCCAATGCTTTCAGTTGTGTGAAGTTTGCTGAATGTCATTTGGGTGGTCGACCATTCTTGATACACACAGACAAATGTTGAGCTTGAAAAATCCAGCAGCTTTTCAGTTCTTGACACACTCAAATCAGTGCACCTGGCACCTACAACCATACCCTGTCCAAAGGCACTTAAATCTTTTGTTTTGTCCATTAACCCTCTAAATGGCACACATACACAATCAATGTCTCAATTGTCACACGGCTTAAAAATCCTTCTTTAACCTGTCTCCTCCCCTTCATCTACACTGATTGAAGTGGATTTAACAAGTTACATCAATAAGGGATCATAGCTTTCACCTGAATTCACCTGGTCAGTCTATGTCATGGAAAGAGCAGTTGTTCCTAATGTTTTGTCCAGTCAATGAATACCCACCATATACACACTCACTCACAGACACATTGAAAGTCCCACACAAATCACACACTCATTCACATACACTACACAAACACACACACACTGACACAACACAAACACACACACATACACTTTTACACTCATCATATGCTGCTGCTACTCTGTTCTTTATTTTACTCTCATTATTATCTATCCTGATGCCTAGTCACTTTACCCTGCCTTTATGTACATATCTACCTCAAATCCCTTATTATTATCTATCCTGATGCCTAGTCACTTTACCCTGCCTTCATGTACATATCTACCTCAAATGCCTTATTATTATCTATCCTGATGCCTAGTCACTTTACCCTGCCTTCATGTACATATCTACCTCAAATACCTTATTATTATCTATCCTGATGCCTAGTCACTTTACCCTGCCTTCATGTACATATCTACCTCAAATACCTTATTATTATCTATCCTGATGCCTAGTCACCTTACCCTGCCTTTATGTACATATCTACCTCAAATACCTTATTATTATCTTTTATTTTTTATTTATTTTTTACTTCACCTTTATTTAACCAGGTAGGCAAGTTGAGAACAAGTTCTCATTTACAACTGCGACCTGGCCAAGATAAAGCAAAGCAGTTCGACACATACAACAACACAGAGTTACACATGGAGTAAAACAAACATACAGTCAATAATACAGTAGAAAAAAAACAAATCTATATACAAAGAGTACAAATGAGGTAGGATAAGTAAGGTAAGGCAATAAATAGGCCATGGTGGCAAAGTAATTACAATATAGCATTTAAACACTGGAAAGGTAGATGTACAGTAGATGAATGTGCAATGTAGAAAAACTGGGGTGCAAAGGAACAAGATAAATAAATAAATACGGTAGGGGATGAGGTAGTTGGTTGGGCTATTTACAGATGGGCTATATACAGGTGCAGGGGTCTGTGAACTGCTCTGACAGCTGGTGCTTAAAGCTGGTGAGGTAGATAAGTGTCTCCAGTTTCAGTGATTTTTGTAGTTCGTTCCAGTCATTGGCAGCAGAGAACTGGAAGGAGAGTCGGCCAAAGGAGGAATTGGCTTTGGGGGTGACCAGTGAGATATACCTGCTGGAGCGAGTGCCACAGGTTGGTGCTGCTATGGTGACCAGCGAGCTGAGATAAGGCGGGACTTTACCTAGCAGGGACTTGTAGATGACCTGGAGCCAGTGGGTATGGCGACGAGTGTAAAGCGAGGGCCAGCCAACGAGAG
>QNTS01003481.1:68486-81372 GCA_003317085.1 Hucho hucho | reverse complement strand
TAGTGGTGATGAGACAGGACAGGAGTCATGTTATGTTGATGAGGATTATAGTGGTGATGAGACAGGACAGGAGTCATGTTGATGAGGATTATAGTGGTGATGAGACAGGACAGGAGTCATGATGATGAGGATCAGAGTGGTGATGAGACAGGACAGGAGTCATGAGGATTAGAGTGGTCATGAGACAGGACAAGAGTCATGATGATTAGGATTATAGTGGTGATGAGACAGGACAGGAGTCATGATGATGAGGATCAGAGTGGTGATGAGACAGGACAGGAGTCATGAGGATTAGAGTGGTGATGAGACAGGACAAGAGTCATGATGATTAGGATTATAGTGGTGATGAGACAGGACAGGAGTCATGTTATGTTGATGAGGATTAGAGAGGTGATGAGACAGGACACGAGTCATGATGATGAGGATTAGAGTGGTGATTAGAGGACAGGAGTTATGTTGATGAGGATCAGAGTGGTGATGAGACAGGACAGGAGTCATGTTGATGAGGATTATAGTGGTGATGAGACAGGACAGGAGTCATGTTGATGAGGATTAGAATGGTGATGAGACAGGACAGGAGTGGGGTCATTTGACAATTGAGAGTAGCCTAATGTTTAGTGCATGCTGAAGACTTACCGGTTCTCATTGCAGAAAGTTCTGATGATTGAGGCCACGGTTGATCTTCTGAGATTTGGTTGAATCATTGTAGTTGCCTCAGTCATTGTCATGCCATGATTTACGACATGGTCTACAACTATTGCTCGGATTTCATTGGACACTCTTTGCTGTTGCTGCCTCTGTCTTGGTCCGTGGCCTTGTCCTCTACCACGTTCCCCCACACCTCTCAAACAAGGCCCATGACCACCTCTCAGAAGGGGTGCTTGACATTCCTTTGACCACCACGTCTTCCTCGTCTTCCTCCTCCCACAGCTTGACCTCTATTGTGACCTGGATCACCTGCCGGCTCCATGTTATCGCTGTGTTGTTGTAGGTGGATACCACTCATTTCACTATACACTCGTACCACAATGTGAAATCAATCATCAGTAACGAGTTGGCAGTATTGGAAAAGCAATTACAAGGGCCTGCATACATACACTCACCGGCCACTTTATTAGGTACACCTGCGTGTTAACGCAAATAGCCTGCTTCTTTGAACAGCAAATAATGTGGCTGCCTGCGACTCAATATATAGAGTATATAGAGTAAAGAGCTTTAATTGTTGTTTGACCAAACATTAGAACGTGCAAGATGAGTAATCTAAGCAACTTTGACCGTGGTATGATTGTTGGTGCCAGACATGGTGATTCCAGCATCTCAGAAACAGCTGCCCTCCTGGGACTTTTTACACACTACAGTCTCTAGAGTTTACAGAGAATGGTGCGATAAACAAAACACATTCAGTGAGCGGCAGTTCTGTGGGCAGAAACACCTTGTTAATGAGAGAGGTCAGAGGAGAATGTCCAGACTTATTCAAGCTAACAGAAAGGCCACAAATGCTCAAATAACAGCCGTTTAAAACAGTGGTGTACAGAAGGGCATCTCTAAACGTACAACACCGTGAATAATTCAGGCTGTTGTGGAGGCAAAAGGGGGTCCTACCTAGTACTAGATAGGTGTACCTAATAAAGTGTACAGTAATGTCAAATCTGAAAACATGGTCTGGAAAAGTGGTACATGGGACCATAGAAACAGTGTCTGATAAAGAATGATGATGAAATATTACATCCATAGATAATGTAGTCCACTTGGTTCATGTTCCACGGTAATTGGTGTCAATGGATCTCGTTATCCTGAAACTTTCATGATCTAAACATGGAATATTGTTCTTCAGTTTCCATTAAACTATGCATTAAGAGTAATGCAACAGTTACTTATCATTTTGATCAGTTGTATCAATTGATAGTTAGATCATTGTAATGAAATGAATAGACAGTCATCTCAGATGTAATGTGTGAATTGCATTTTGAAATGGTAATACTTTGATGTTAAGTTGCGTCATTTTGAACAGGTGATTTTAGTTCAATGAACACATGACCTTAGCTTTATGTGTATTGTATCCAAGCAATTGGAAAAAGTGTCCAATGTGCGTTTTGATCATCTGTTGTGAGTTTTGTGTCTAGAGTTTTGAAAAATGTCATCAAGGTTCTGAAATTAGTGCCAAAGTGATTGTAAAAAACTTTTTTTTTGCAGGCCATCTAATAATTTGGTCAGGTAAAAATGTGTTTGAACTCACATTTCACAATTTTACATAATGGTAGGCAACGTTGTAGGCTTTAAATTAGAAATGTAGTTGCTTTTCATGGTTTAAGGTCCTTTTCTAAGCATTACTGAATGAAGAACCGTT
This sequence comes from Hucho hucho, assembly GCA_003317085.1. Lineage (NCBI taxonomy): Eukaryota > Metazoa > Chordata > Actinopteri > Salmoniformes > Salmonidae > Hucho > Hucho hucho. The sequence continues at coordinate 79,025 of QNTS01003481.1, read as the reverse complement.
TGGGAGCCAAATGAACGTCTCTTTTAGGTGAATCGCCAACCGTCTTGTGGGTTAACCTAAATATGTTCCCCAAAACCTTCGCAATAAAATGTTAACTGCAAAGTAGGCTTACCTGGCAGAAGTAGATCATGAGTAAGTATATCATTTGTATCTATAATTTATTATTTGCAAACTTTGCGATGAAATAAGCTGCACCAGTACAGAACCGGCACCAGACCGGCACATTATACTGCACACTAGATTTGCAATTAAAGGGCCAGAGGGGAGAGGAGAAGAATGTGCCTATTTTAAAGCTAAAAATAAGAATATGACTTTTTTTTAAAGTAGCTCTCATGCTAGAAAAGGTTGGAGACACCCCTTGCCTTAGAGCCATTCTTTAGCAGTTGTGCTTGGAAAGGGAAACAGTAGTGCAAGAATTGTTCTGTGTTAAAAAGTAGCCTAAATGAGACATGGTTCTGTTGTGTTGAAGAACAGGGTGGTGTGGTCTCCCTCAGTGGGAGGTGGGTGCTAATGGTCGAGGTAGGAGACGGTCACTGCTTCTTTACTAAAGACCATGTTGATGGTAACCATGAGAGACGGGTATACTCAGGCACCAGACAATGAACACACACAACTGGGCCAGGGAATTGGTCCTCTTGCAGAGCACTCTGCACACACAGCTGTTTGTGTCTTTGTGACTTATCCAGTAATTGTGTGTGTGTGTGTGTGTGTGTGTGTGTGTGTGTGTGTGTGTGTGTGTGTGTGTGTGTGTGTGTGTGTGTGTGTGTGTGTGTCAGTAAGGAGGGGGTTGGCTGTGGTGGGACTAAAACCTTGCATCCCTTCCTCACCTTACCGCCCACCGGCCCTCGTTAACCCTCTGGTGATTAACCAGGACCGCCCATGGTCAACCACGGTCAGCAATGTACTTGTCCTCTTGCACACCGGGGCCTCCCACTCCTCTTTCTATTCTGGTTAGAGCCAGTTTGCGCTGTTCTGTGAAGGGAGTAGTACACAGCGTTGTATGAGATCTTCAGTTTCTTGCCAATTTCTCGCATGGAATAGCCTTCATTTCTCAGAACAAGAATAGACTGACGAGTTTCAGAATAAAGGTCTTTGTTTCTGGCCATTTTGAGCCTGTAATCGAACCCACAAATGCTGATGCTCCAGATACTCAACTAGTCTAAATAAGGCCAGTTTTATTGCTTCTTTAATCAGAACAACAGGTTTTAGCTGTACTAACATAATTGCAAAAGGGTTTTCTAATGATCAATTAGCCTTTTAAAATGATAAACTTGGATTAGCTAACACAACGTGCCATTGGAACACAGGAGTGATGGTTGCTGATAATGGGCCTCTTGACGTCTATGTAGATATTCCATTACAAATCAGCCGGGTCCAGCTAAAATAGTCATTTACAACATTAACAATGTCTACACTGTATTTCTGATCAATTTGATGTTATTTTAATGGACAGAAAAATTTGCTTTACTTTCAAAAACAAGGATATTTCTAAGTGACCCCAAACTTTTGAACGGTAGTGTACATACTAAATAAATTATTTTCTTTTTGTTGGCATGGGGCAGAGAGAAACATTTGCAGTTTTATAGCTAACCTCATGCAATTTTACACATTTTGCCATGAGGTTGAGAGAAAATGTTGCTGTTTTAGAGCTCAGAGATTCTTCAAAGATGGGACAATCAACTTTTTTCACACAAATATTGGTCTTAACATTAGCAAAATGTGAAATATATATTTTGATAGACCAAAGTATCAGCTATCACACCATGTTAAGGAACAACTTAAAATAGATGAATTTTATGAAAGAATTCAACTATCTGGATTCATGTCAACATCGTCAGACATCATAAAATGCATTTAATGTTTACAATTTTAGTCCAACAAGTCTTTAAAGGCCTTGATTGTTTAAATCTAACATTATTTTATTCAAATATGTATTAATACAAATCTCCAAACTTATTTTTATGTTGTTTTATAGCATTAAATGCTCAAGCGCTAATTTTGTTAGCATTTTGGGATTTTTCAAGATTTTGAACGTAAGACAACATTTATAAAGCAATCATTATCCCTTAGGTCTAGCACAGCAACTACTTCAATTGTTTAAGCATATGTTGCAGAACAGTGATGAATATTGACCAAAAAATTTATCTTGAGGGGGTTAAACCTCAGTGACGGAGTTGACAAGCCACTGACGGAGTTGACAACAGATTCTCAAAACAGATATATATATTTGCATCTAAAAATAAAAGTTCAAAACAAACATATGGAAAATATGGAAAATTATTCATGCAAATCCACAATAAAAACATAACAATTCAATCAGATCTTTCAGAGTTGACATTAGACAAAAATATGACAGAGTTTCATGGCATATGACGTGTTCATATGCTATCAGGGGCCCTGACCTCCACAAAATCCATGCCCCCCCCCTCACCTCGCGTTTCCTGCGGAGGTGTGTCCTACACCAGTGCTCTCAATTGAGCGAACAGTAGCCTATCTTATTGGCACCTCGGAGAGCATCAGCATAATCGATATCCCATTCCATATCACTATCTTTATCGTTGGATCAGTACCAAGTACCAAGACAATAATGTCCTCCTACAGACGGACGTCATATTGTACAGTTTGTCTCCCCTTTTCCTTTTCACTGATCTGTTTGTGTGTCACTAGAGTAAGCTGCTACACAAAAAAAGTATACGCAACATGTAAAGCATTTGTTCCATGTTTCATGAGCTGAAATAGAAAATCCCACAAATAGGAATGTAAACAACTTTGTGCACAAAATTAGAGCGAAATAAGCTTTTTGTACTTACATGTTTCGTTTAATTTGTGTCGTATAAAAAAATACGTTACTTATGTCTCCAATCATATAAAGTGTAGTAGAATTGATTGAAATGTGTTTATAAAAGGCCCCATTTTTCCCGTGCAAAGAAGGAGACTCTGATTAGTCCTAATCTGTCACTCAGGTATGCATTGTTCAGAACTGTCTGTTTTGCTAACAGTGATTAAGATGTATTTTTAGCCTAAATATAACTATGCAATCTACTCATCACTATAAACTCATGTGACTCTGGTGACAACATCATGTTTCTAACATTAGGACTGTTTTCTCAAGAAATTCAATCTGTTTCAAGTTTTCTTTCCTTGCCACGATACGTCCGAGTATTGCGATACTGGTGACAACACTAATGAATAAGTCTTTGTTGTGACTTGATAGCTTGCATTATGCAACTCTTTCACGTTGCACTGTATGCACCTTTCCACATGTAAATTAAATATTTCATGATGAGGTTGAGTAGTGGTTGACATTGTATATGCCGTTCCACAGACCTCAAAACCTGATATTGATAATTAAAGGCTGGGGTCATTTTTGTTTGTTTTTGCTTCAAATAGTATTTTATATAATTTAAAATAATGTTAAAAATGGAGCCGGAAGAAATGGCAGCCGTTTTACGGGCGCCTAACCAATTGTGCTATTATGTGTTTTTTTTTGCGTTATTTTCTCTACACACAGAGACGCATACAAAGCTCTCCCTCGCCCTCCATTTGGTAAATCCGACCATAATTCTATCCTCCTGATTCCTGCTTACAAGCAAAAATAAAAACAGGAAGCACCAGTGACTCGGTCTATAAAAAAGTGGTCAGATGAAGCAGACGCTAATCTACAGGACTGTTTTGCTATCACAGACTGGAACATGTTCCGGGATTCCTCCGATGGCATTGAGGAGTACACCACATCAATCACTGGCTTTATCAATAAGTGCATCGAGGACGTCGTCCCCACAGTGACTGTACGTACATACCCCAACCAGAAGCCATGGATTACAGGCAACATTCACAATGAGCTAAAGGGTAGAGCTGCCGCTTTCAAGGTGCGGGACTCTAACCCGGAAGCTTACAAGAAATCCTGCTATGCCCTGCGACGAACCATCAAACAGGTAAAGCGTCAATACAGGGCTAAGATTGAATCATAATAGACCGGCTCTGACGCTCGTCTTATGTGGCAGGGCTTGCAAACTATTACAGACTACAAAGGGAAGCACAGCCGAGAGCTGCCCAGTGACACGAGCCTACCAGACGAGCTAAATCACTTCTATGCTCGCTTCGAGGCAAGCAACACTGAGGCACGCATGAGAGCATCAGCTGTTCCAGACGACTGTGTGATCACGCTCTCCTTAGCCGACGTGAGTAAGACCTTTAAACAAATCAACATACACAAGGCTGCGGGGCCAGACGGATTACCAGGACGTGTGCTCCGGGTATGTGCTGACCAACTGGCAGGTGTCTTCACTGACATTTTCAACATGTCCCTGATTGAGTCTGTAATACCAACATGCTTCAAGCAGACCACCATAGTCCCTGTGCCCAAGAACACAAAGGCAACCTGCCTAAACGACTACAGACCCATAGCACTCATGTCCGTAGCCATGAAGTGCTTTGAAAGGTTGGTAATGGCTCACAGCAACAACATTATCCCAGAAACCCTAGACCCCTCCAATTTGCATATCGCCCAAACAGATCAACAGATGATGCAATCTCTATTGCACTCCACACTGCCCTTTCCCACCTGGACAAAAGGAACACTTATGTGAGAATGCTATTCATTGACTACAGCTCAGCGTTCAACACCATAGTACCCTAAGCTAAGGATCCTGGGACTAAACACCTCCCTCTGCAACTGGATCCTGGACTTCCTGACGGGCCGCCCCCAGGTGGTGAAGGTAGGTAGCAACACATCTGCCACGCTGATCCTCAACACTGGAGCTCCCCAGGGGTGCGTGCTCAGTCCCCTCGTGTACTCCCTGTTCACCCACGACTGCATGGCCAGGCACGACTCCAACACCATCATTAAGTTTGCAGATGACACAACAGTGGTAGGCCTGATCACCGACAACAACGAGACAGCCTACAGGGAGGAGGTCAGAGACCTGGCCGTGTGGTGCCAGGACAACAACCTCTCCCTCAACGTAACCGAGACTAAGGAGATGATTGTGGACTACCGGAAAAGGAGGACCGAGCACGCCCCCATTCTCATCGACGAGGCTGTAGTGGAGCAGGTTGAGAGCTTCAAGTTCCTTGGTGTCCATATCAACAACAAGCTAAAATGGTCCAAACACACCAAGACAGTCGTGAAGAGGGCATGACAAAGCCTATTCCACCTCAGGAGACTAAAAAGATTTGGCATGGGTCCTGAGATCCTCAAAAGGTTCTACAGCTGCACCATCCTGACTGGTTGCATCACTGCCTGGTACGGCAATTGCTCTGCCTCTGACTGCAAGGCACTAAAGAGGGTAGTGCGTACGGCCCAGTACATCACTGGGGCTAAGCTGCCTGCCATCCAGGACCTCTACACCAGGCGGTGTCTGGCTGTAGGCTGTAGAGTTTCTGAATGTATATTTGTATATATATTATTATAATGTTTTACTACTAGCCTATGCATACTGTACAACTGGAACCCCTGCAGGGTTAAAGTGAAATGCTCACATATTAACCACCACTCGTGGCTATAGGTGCCGTGTTTTTAGTGTCATTCAGAAAATGTTATTGCTATGTCGATATGGGAATATGTGCATAGCAGCAGGGTAGCCTAGTGGTTAGAGCGTTGGACTAGTAACCGAAAGGTTGCAAGTTCAATTCCCCGAGCTTTTCTAATAATTATCGCCTATGACACACCACATGCACACACACAGACTCACAAATGCATGTGCGTTCACACACACACAGCTGAGTGAACATGGTGGGACACATAGGGTGAGATGATAATTGAATTTGCTGAACAGTAGGCAGGGCAGCAGGGAGGGAGGAACAGCTGTCCAGGGACATACATTCCTACAACAATGGCAGCAGACAGTCAAGTCCATCGCCCTTCCTTCAGGGCGTCGTAGCCCAACGCTGGGCCGTAACCCTCATTTTCTGCTTATAGACAGCAGGCAAGCGGTGTGTGTGTGTCTGTGGATGTGTGTGTGTGTTGTGTGAATACGCACGTACGTGTGTGTGTCAAATCAAATCAAATCTTATTTTTCACATGCTTCACAAACAACATGCTTACTTACGGGCCCTTTTCTAAAATGAAGAGTTAAAGATCAAGATTTCTAAAGAATTTAAAATGTAAATAGTGACACAAGGAATAAATACACAGTGATTAATGAATAACAATAATGAGTAAAAATAACATGTCTATATACAGGGAGTATCAGTTTCGAGTCAATGTGCAGGGGTACGAGGTAATTGAGGTAGCTATGTACATATAGGTAGGGGTAAAGTGACTAGGCAGCAGGATAGATACTGTGCCTTCAGAAAGTATTCACACCCCTTGAATTTTCCCAAATTTTTGGTGCTACAGCCTAAATTTAAAATGTATTGAATTGAGATTTTGTGTCACTGTCCTACACACAATATCCCATAATGTCAAAGTAGAATTATGTTATTAGAAATTGTAAATTTTTTAAATAAAATGAATACTTAGTCAATAAGTATTTAACCTCTTTTTCATGGCAAGCCTAAATAAGTTCAGGAGTAAAAATGTGCTTAACAAGTCACATAGTAAGTTGCATGGACTCACTCTGTGTGAAATAATAATGTTTAACATTAATGACTACCTTATCTCTGTTCCCAACTCATACAATTATCTGTAAAGTCTCTCAGTTGAGCAGTGAATTTCACAGATTCAACAACAAAGACCAGGGAGGTTTTCCAATGCCTCACAAAGAAGAGCACCTATTGGTATCCCTTTGAGAATGGCAAAGTTATTAATTACACTTTTGTATTTGTTATTTGTATTTATTATGGATCCCCGTTAGCTGCTGGCAAAGCAGCCGTTACTCTTCCTGGGGTCTATCAACATTAAGGCAGTTTATACAATTATAATACATTCACAGATTTCACAACACACCCCTACTCCACCACTACCACATATCTACAGTACTAAATCCATGTGTATGTATAGTGCGTATGTTACCGTGTGTGTGTGTGTATGCATGTGTCTGTGTCACGGTGTATCAATACACCCAGTCACTACAAAGATACAGGCGTCCTTCCTAACTCAGTTGAAGGAGAGGAAGGAAACCGCTCAAGGTTTTTTCCATGAGGCCAATGAAGATTTTAAAACAGGTACAGAGTTTAATGGCTGTGATAGGAGAAAACTGAGGATGGATCAACAACATTGTAGTTACTCCACAATTCTAACGTAATTGACAGAGTGAAAAGCCTGTACAGAATAAAAACATTCCAAAGCATGCATCCTGTTTGCAATAAGGCACTAAAGTAATACTGAAAAAAATGTGGCAAAGAAATGAACGTCATGTCCTGAATAGCAAGTGTAATGCTTTTCCTGCAAATCCAACACAACACATCACTGAGTACCGCTCTTCATATGTTCCATCATGGTGGTGGCTGCATTACATTTTAAATGTGTATATTTTAGTCATTTAGCATTTATCCACAATTACTTACAGTAGTGAGTGCATACATTATTGTACTTTTTCATACTGGTTCCCCCGTGGGAATTGAACCTACAACCCTACATCAGGTTATGGGTATGCTTCTCATGGGCATGGACTAGGGAGTTTTTTTAGGGGGATAAAAATGATCGGAATAAAGCTAATCACAGGCAAAATCATAGAGGAAACCTGGTTCAGTCTGCTTTCCACCAGACACAGGGAGACAAATTCACCTTTCAGCAGGACAGTAACCTAAAGCACAAGGCCAAGTACACACTGGAGTTGCTTACCAAGATGACATTAAATGTTCCTGAGTGGCCTAGTTACAGTTTTGACTTAAATTAACTTGAAAATCTATGGCAATACTTCAAAATAGCTGTCTAGCAATGATCAACAACCAACTTGACAGAAGAATAATGTGCAAATAGTGTACAATCCAGGTGTGCAAAGCTCTTAGAGACTTACCCCAAACGATTCACAGCTGTAATCGCTGCCAAAGGGGATTCTAACATGTATTTACTTAAGGGTGTGAATACTTATTTAACCTCTTGGGGATAATTAAGGAGCAGTGGGGCGCTAGCGCCCTTGACATCCTTGACAACATCCGGAAAAATGTAGAGTGCCAAATTCAAATTATAGAAGTAGAAATATAAAACTTTCATGATAATACAAGTGTTGCACACTTTTCAAAAGCTTAGACTCTTGGCAATCTCACAGCGTTGTCAGATTTCAAAAAGACTTTACGGCGAAAGCAGAACATTTGATTGTCTGAGGACCGCGCCCCATGAACTTCATAATAATAAAACCAACGCGGGTGTCACAAAACACATAAAAAGAGCTAAAATAAATCGCTTACCTTTGAAGATCGTCTGCTGATGGTAATCCGAAGTGTCCAAGCAAGACATTCAATGTTCCTTTTGTTTGAAAAAGTCCCTATTTATATCCATAAAGCTCAGTTTGGTTGGCGCGTTCTGTTCAGAAAATCCACCGTCCACTTGTCCCATTATACAAGACAAAAAAATATACCTATAAACTTTGCCCAAACAAATCAAACAACATTTCTAATCGATCCTTATGTACACTATTATGTATATTAAGTATAATATTTCACACGGATAATAAGGAGGCATGTCACAAAATCAGATTTTCTTGGATGGATTTTGCTCGGGTTTTCACCTGCCATATCAGTTCTGTTATACTCACAGACATTATTGTAACAGTTTTAGAAACGTCAGAGTGTTTTCTATCCAATAGTCCCAACACTGCCACCGCTCCCTAACTAGTTTTAATGAGTATTCAATAAATGTGCAAAAATGTATAAAAACATGTTTTCACTTTGTCATTATGGACTATTGTGTATAGATGGGTGAGAACAAAATATATTTAATCCATTTTGAATTCAGCCTGTCACACAACAACATGTGGAATAAGTCAAGGGGTATGAATACTTTCTGAAGGAACTGTAATAGACAGTAGCAGCAGCAGTAAATGTGATGAGTGTGAATGTGACAGCGTGTGCGGTGGTGTCACGCGCCGCTGAAACGTGGATATCCCGCCATTCCGCTGTGTGTAGACCCTCACACACACCTCAGAGGAAATGAGTTTGGCTGGCATGTGTGGATGCTGGTCAGGTTATATATCATAGTGTTGGCCAGCGTGGTGGAAGGAGGTCCACATGGGCCAGATCCATACCGTCACTACTCCTATCAGATGGTAATCTCTCTGTATTACTGTGTGTGTGTGTGTTTGTGTGTTTGTGTGTATATTTACTCATATGTGTGTGTTCCATAGTCTTGTGCCCTACTTTACCCAGCCCTAGTATCCCTCTAACTTTTCATAGTGGCAAATTGCTTCAGAACTCTAATCAAAAATCTATGAAAACATAGACGGATGAAAAGGTTTAATTTAGGTTGGTTGGATATTATTACTGATTAAACATTTCCCAGTGTGTATTCCTGGGAGAGATATTCACTTAAAGCTACGCTAGCTCAGCTATGCCGCTCCACCTCACCTGATTACCTCTCCCACCTGATTACCTGTCTTGCCCTGGAAACAACTGAAAATAGGAACTCAGTCGGGTGTATTCAAATGAGCCTGACGCATTCTTCTTCTTCAGTTTGGGGAAATCAAGCCTTTTTCCTACTGGGTGAAATGAAGCGACTACAAACATGACTTTGGATACGGTAATTCAGAATATACCTGTGGATATATCCCCGATATCCTTCAAATGATGACAGGACTTTTGACATGTGAATTTTGAGAAGTTTTATGAAAATGAATCGAACTTGCAGAAGTCTCAAAGTGATGACAGGGTGTTCTTCCCTGGTCTACGGCAGCCACCATATTAAGGTGTATGATGGAAACAGTCACACGTGTCTTCAAGCGAAGTTGGCATGTGTTTGTGTTGGCAACTCTTCACTGCATCCAAAGAGGCATAGATCTGACAGAAGAGCTTGAATGTTTTAAGCCCCATGATATTTCTGGTTGAGGAGTTAGTGGTCTGGTCTGTGTGTTTGTTTGGGAGAAAGAGTCTTTGTTTCACAGTCTGTACCTCTCAGCAGATAAACTAAAGTAATAGATAGGGAATGGAGAGAGAGGAAAAGTGAGGGGGTGAGGGTCACAATGCCCTGGTCCCACTGAGCCTTTGAAGGCTTGACCTGGTTGGGTCTTCAGGAGCGCCATGCCATTGTTGTGGGGAGCAGACTGTGTCAGGAAACGGTTTGACATGCTACAGCGGGAGACAGGCAGCCAGGCAGACAGGAAGGCAGGCAATCTGATAGGAAGTGTGACTTGTGAATGAGCTTCCTGGTCTCTATGCTGCTCCTGCCAGCCACCATGTTGGCCAGTGGTCAATATGGATGAAACCCTGGTTTGTAGAGAAAGACAAAAAGGAAACATGGTGGCTGGCAGGAGCAACATAGAGACCACTGGCCAACATGGGGACAGGCAGGAGCAACATAGAGACCACTGGCCAACATGGGGACAGGCAGGAGCAACATAGAGACCACTGGCCAACATGGGGACGGGCAGGAGCAACATAGAGACCACTGGCCAACATGGTGGATGGCAGGAGCAACATAGAGACCACTGGCCAACATGGTGG
>QNTS01003481.1:7213-35105 GCA_003317085.1 Hucho hucho | reverse complement strand
CCCGTTGTACAGTGAAGAGAAAGCGTTCAAATTATACCTATCAACTTTGCCCAAACAAATCAAACATCATTTATATTGTATCCTTAGGTATCCTTTTATGTATATTAGTTATTATATTTCACACGGATTATATCCTAAACGATATAAAAGGAAAATAACGAGGAGCGCGCTCACGGTCTCGCGCACAATACTCAGAATCCACTTTTGTCAATTCTCTTACCAAATCTTCTTCTATTCGGCTCTGTTCCATGATAAAGCCATGAAACACTGTCTAAAGACTGTTGACATCTAGTGGAAGCCATAGGTACTGCAACCTGGGAGCTATTATACTGGAAATTCAATAGGCATCCATTGTAAGTGAGAGAAGGTAAAAAAAAGAAAAATTCCAGACAGAAATTCCTCGGGTTTTCGCCTGCTATATCAGTTCTGTTATACTCACAGACATTATTTTAACAGTTTTAGAAACTTCAGAGTGTTTCCTATCCAACAGTACTGTTGGCTAATGTACTAATAATACACTATTATGTGCATATCCTAGTTTCTGGGCCTGAGTGGCAGGCCTTTTACTTTGGGCACGCGAGACTCTCCAAAACCGTCACCTCTGCTGCCGCTCCCTTAACAAACTATAGTTTTGTTAAGTCGGTTAGGACATCTACTTTGTGCATGACACAAGTAATTTTTCCAACAATTGTGTACAGACATATTTTTTCACTTATATAATTCACTGTATCACAATTCCAGTGGGTCAGAAGTTTACATACACAAAGTTGACTGTGCCTTTAAACAGCTTGGAAAATTCCAGAAAATTATGACATGGCTTTAGAAGCTTCTTATAGGCTATTTGACATCATTTGAGTCAATTGGAGGTGTACCTGTGGATGTTTTTAAAGGCCTACCTTCAAACTCAGTGCCTCTTTGCTTGACATGAGAAAATCAAAAGAAATCAGCCAAGACCTAGACAACATTTTTTAGACCTCCACAAGTTTGGTTAATCCTTGGGAGCAATTTGAAGGTGCCACGTTCATCTATACAAACAATAGTACGCAAACACCATGGGACCACACAGCCGTCATACCGCTCAGGAAGGAGACTTGTTCTGTCTCCTAGAGATGACTGTAATTTGGTGCGAAAAGTGCAAATCAATCCCAGAACAACAGCAAAGGACCTTGTGAAGATGCTGGAGGAAACAGGAACAAAAGTATTTATATCCACAGTAAAACAAGTCTTATATCGACATAACCTGTATGTAAACTTCCGACTTCAACTGCACATGCAAAAACACATAAAAAACAATCCTAAAAAAAGTCTGCAGTAGAGCATGATGGGAAACATGAAAAGTATTGGCGTGGTTTTGATGGGAATGTTTTAATCTCCACAGAGTAAAACTGACACAATCACACTGTCAAACTCAACACTAGTTATTAACACCAGCACTGGGGTAATTTTACACCATTGAGTGTTAATTTCTCTCTTAAGGAGTTAACTTGACAAACTATGGCCCTGTCCAGAAACAACTCCCTAGCCCTTAGCTCATAGCTCATAGCCCCTAGCTCATAGCCAGTAGGTACTTCACATATATCAGAAACGATAGGATAGGAATTCCCTCTATAAAATGACACACTGACACACAGAACATGAGACCCAGGCTTTTGAGAGGGTGGTGTTGTTGAGCTGAGAGCTCTTTAGGGTGTTAGGGGGAAGGTTGAAGTGCAGTGGATGACCCTTCACATGTACAGTATAGACAGACAGACAGACATTCAGGTGTTTTACTAACGTGCCTGGCAGGCTGTACCTGTGTATTTGTATTTATTATGGATCCCCATTACTTCCTGCCAAGGCAGCAGCTACTCTTCCTGGGGTAAAGCAAAATTAAGGCAGTTATACTTTTTTTCTCTCAATATGCATGGCCAGTACATCACTTAATAATAAATCAGGGTTCCTCGACTGGCGAGATGTTTTATTTGGCCCCCCAATTCCTCTGAGCAAAAAATATATATACAGTACCAATAAAAACTTTGGACACACCTACTCATTCCAGTGTTTTTCTTAATATTTTACTATTTTCTACATTGTAGAATATTAGTGAAAACATCAAAACTACACATATGGAATCATGTAGTAACCCAAAAAGTGTTAAACAAATCAAAATATTTGAGATTCTTCAAAGTAGCCACCCTTTGCCTTGATGACAGCTTTGCACACTCTTGGCATTATCTCAACCAGCTTCATGAGGTAGTCACCTGGAATGCATTTTAATTAACAGGTGTGCCTTGTTAAAAGTTAATTTGTGGAATTTCTTTCCTTCTTAATGCATTTAAGCCAATCAGTTGTGTTGTGACAAGGTAAGGGTGGTATACAGAAGATAGCCCTATTTGGTAAAAGACCAAGTCCATATTGTGGCAAGAACAGCTTAAATAAGCAAAGAGAAATGACAGTCCATCATTACTTTATGACAAGAAAGTCAATCAATGCGGAATATTTCAAGAACTTTGAAAGTTTCTTCATTGCAGAGGATAAGCCTCTAAAATTGCAGCCCAAATAAATGCTTCGGAGTTCAAGTAACAGACACATCTCAACATCAACTGTTATTTTATTTTATAGATATTTTATTTTATAGATAAAGCAAAGCAGTGCAACACAAACAACAACACAGAGTTACTCATGGAATAAACAAGCGTACAGTCAATAACACAATAGAGAAAAAAAAGTCTATATACAGTGTGTGCAAATGGCGTGAGGAGGTAAGGCAATAAATAGGCCATAGTAGCGAAGTAATTACAATTTGGCAAATTAACACTGGAGTGATAGATGAGTAGATGATGATGTGCAAGTAGAAATACTGGTGTGAAAAGAGCAAGAAAGTAAATAAAAACAATATGGGGATGAGGGAGGTAGATTGGGTGGGCTATTTACAGATGGGCTATGTACAGCTGCAGCGATCGGTTAGCTGCTCAGATAGCTGATGTTTAAAGTTAGTGAGGGAGATATAAGTCTCCAGTCACAGCGATTTTTGCAATTCGTTCCAGTCACTGGCAGCAGAGAACTGGAAGGAAAGGCGGCCAAAGGATGTGTTGGCTTTGGGGATGACCAGTGAGATATACCTGCTGGAGCGCGTGCTACGGGTGGGTGTTGCTATCGTGATCAGAGAGCTGAGATAAGGCGATGCTTTACCTAGCATAGAATTATAGATGACCTGGAGCCAGTGGGTCTGGCGACGAATATGTAGCGAGGGCCAGCCGACTAGAGCATACAGGTCGCAGTGGTGGGTGGTATAAGGAGCTTTGGTAACAAAACGGATGGCACTGTGACAGACTGCATTCAGTTTGCTTAGTAGAGTATTGGAAGCTATTTTGTAGATGACATCACCAAAGTCGAGGATCGGTAGGAAAGTCAGTTTTACCAGGATATGTTTGGCGGCGTGAGTGAAGGAGGCTTGTTGCGAAATAGGAAACCGATTCTAGATTTAATTTTGGATTGGAGATGTTTAATATGAGTCTGGAAGGAGAGTTTACAGTCTAGCCAGACACCTAGGTATTTGTAGTTGTCCACATATTCTAATTCGGAACCGTCCAGAGTGGTGATGCTAGTCGGTCGGGCAGGTGGGTGTGGGCAGCGAATGGTTAAAAAGCATGCATTTGGTTTTACTAGCGTTTAAGAGCAGTTGGAGGCTACAGAAGGAGTGTTGTATGGCATTGAAGCTCGTTTGGAGGTTAGTTAACACAGTGTCCAAAGAAGGGCCAGATGTATACAGAATGGTGTCATCTGCGTAGAGGTGGATCAGGGAATCACCCGCAGCGAGAGCGACATCTTTGATATATACAGAGAAAAGAGTCGGCCAGAAAATTGAACCCTGTGGTACCCCCATAGAGACTGCCAGAGGTCCGGGCAACAGGCCCTCCGATTTGACACACTAAACTCTGTCTGCGAAGTAGTTGGTGAGCCAGGCGAGGCAGTCATTTGAGAAACCAAGGCTATTGAGTCTGCCGATAAGAATACGGTGATTGACAGAGTCAAAAGCCTTCGCCAGTTCGATGAAGACAGCTGCACAGTAGTGTCTTTTATCGATGGCGGTTATGATATCGTTTAGTACCTTGAGCATGGCTGAGGTGCATTCGTGACCAGCTCGGAAACCGGATTGCACGGCGGAGAAGGTACGGTGGGATTCGAAATGGTCAGTGATCTGTTTATTAACTTCTTAGGGAGTGGCAGCAGAGGTGACGGTTTTGGAGAGTCTGGCGTGCCCAAAGTAAAATGCCTGGCACTTTAGGATATGCACATAAATAGGATATGCACATAATTAGTACTATTGGATAGGAAACACTCTGAAGTTTCTAAAAGTGTTAAAATAATGTATGTGAGTGTAACAGAACTGATATAGCAGGCAAAAACCCGAGGAAAATCCATCCGGATTTGCAGTTTTTTTTGTAACAGAGCTTTTGATGACTATGCAACACTTGTGTATTGATGAATGTTTAATAATTCAACTTTTGGATTTTGAATTTGACGCCTTACATTTGTCGGGAGCGCTTATGCACCGCTACTCCCTAAGTAGTTAACTAGGCTTTCGAAAACTTTAGAAAGGCAGGGCAGGATGGCTATAGGTCTATAACAATTTGGGTCTAGAGTGTCACCCCTTTTGAAGAGGGGGATGACCGCGGCAGCTTTCTAATCTTTAGGGATCTTGGACGATACGAAAGAGAGGTTGAACAGACTGGTAATAGGGGTTGCAACAATGGCGGCGGATAATTTCAGAAAGAGAGGGGCCAAATAGTCTAGCCCAGCTGATTTGTACGGGTTCCAGGTTTTGCAGCTCTTTCTGAACATCTGCTATCTGTATTTGGGTGAATGAGAAGCTGGGGAGGCTTGGGCAAATAGCTGCGGGGGGTGCGGAGCTGTTGGCCGGGGTTGGGGTAGCCAGGAGTAAAGCATGGCCAGCCGTAGAGAAATGCTTATTGAAATTCTCGATAATCGTGGATTTATCGGTGGTGACAGTATTTCCTAGCCTCAGTGCAGTGGGCAGCTGGGAGGAAGTGCTCTTGTTCTCCAAGGACATTACAGTGTCCCAAAACCTTTTGGAGGTAGAGCTACAGGATGCAAACTTCTGTTTGAAAAGCTAGCCTTTGCTTTCCTGACTGACTGCGTGTATTGGTTCCTGACTTCCCTGAACAGTTGCATATCGCGTGGACTATTCGATGCTATTGCAGTCCGCCACAGGATGTTTTTGTGCTGGTCATGGGCCGTCAGGTCTGGAGAGAACCAAGGGCTATATCTGTTCTTAGTTCTACATTTTTTGAAAGGGGCATGCTTGTTTAAGATGGTGAGGAAATTACTTTTAAAGAATGACCAGGCATCCTCGACTGACGGGATGAGGTCAATATCCTTCCAGGATACCCGGGCCAGGTCGATTAGAAGTTCCTGCTCGCAGAAGTGTTTTAGGGAGCGTTTGACAGTTATGAGGGGTTGTCGTTTGACCACAGACCCATAGCGGATGCAGCCAATGAGGCAGTGATCGCTGAAATCCTGATTGAAAACAGCAGAGGTGTATTTGGAGGGCAAGTTGGTCAGGATATTATCTATGAGGGTGCCCATGTTTACAGATTTGAGGTTGTACTTGGTGGGTTCCTAGATAATTTGTGTGAGATTGAGGGCATCTAGCTTAGATTGTAGGACTGCTGGGGTGTTAAGCATATCCCAGTTTAGGTCACCTAACAGAACGAACTCTGATGATAGATGGGGGCAATCAATTCACAAATGGTGTCCAGGGCACAGCTGGGAGCTGAGGGGGGTCTGTAACAGGCGGCAACAGTGAGAGATTTATTTCTGGAGAGATACATTTTTTTAATTAGAAGCTAAAACTGTTTGGGCACAGACCTGGAAAGTATGACAGAACTTTGCAAGCTATCTCTGCAGTTGATTGCAACTCCTCCCCCTTTGGGAGTTCTATGTTGATGGAAAATGTTGTAGCTGGGTATGGAAATCTCCAAATTTTTGGTGGCCTTCCTAAGCCAGGTTTCGGACACAGCAAGGACATCAGGGTTGGTGGAGTGTGCTAAAGCAGTGAGCAAAACAAGCTTCTATGTTAACATGCATGAAACCAAGGCTTTTTCGGTTACAGAAGTCAACAAATGAGAGTGCCTGGGGTCACCCAGGGCCTGGGTTAACCTCCACATCACCCGAGGAACAGAGGAGGAGTAGGATAAGGGTACGGCTAAAGGCTATCAAAACTGGCCGTCTAGTGCGTTGGGGACATGGAATAAAAGGAGCAGATTTCCTGACGTGGTAGAATAGATTCAGTGCATAATGTGCAGACAGGGGTATGGTGGGGTGCGGGTTCAGTGGAGGTAAGCCCAGGCTATGAGTGATGATAAGAGAGGTTGCATCTCTGGATGCGCTGGTTATACTGGGTGAGGTCACCGCATGTGTGGGAGGTGGGACCAAAGAGGCATGTTGAGTGGGACTAGGGGCTCTGCAGTAAACTAAAACAATGATAACTATCCTAAACAACAGTATACAAGGCATATTGACATTTGAGAGAGACATAAAGCGAGGCATAAAGCAATCACAAGTGTTGATTGGGAGAGGTAGCTAAGACAACAACGGGTAAGACAACAACAGCTAATCAGCTAAGACAACAACAACAGGTAAAGGGGCGATGAATGGGCAGAGAGGGTCGGTTAACTACACACAAGGCCTGAGTTCGGGGCGAGGGCCGACAGATAAACAAAAAATATATACAAAATGGAGTACCGTGATGAATGAACAGTCCAGCAGGCATCAGTTATGTAGTCAAGTGATCATAGGGTCCAGTGAACAGCAATAGATGGAGCAGGGAAGCTGTGGGGTAGTAGTTACTACACTAGCACGCGGGTGACACAGCGTTTAAAGTTAGCAGGCCGGGGTTCGTAGAAGCTTCTGCTCCGGTTGAGGGCACAGCGGATGGAGTTACGTTGGTTGACCAATCGTGGTGGCACTGCGGGGCGCCGTGTCGACAAAGGATCCGGGCCAGATGCCGAAAGCGAAATTGTAGTTGTAGTGACTTTGTTTGCTAACCGGGAGATGCGCTTGGCTCGCTGCTAACTGGTGCTAGCTTCGGGGCAGGGGCATTAGCCACTATAACCACTCAGTAGCAGCTAGCTAGCAGCGATAATCCGATGCAAAGGACCAGAGCTTACGGCAAGGATCCGGCGGAGTAGTGGGTTATAGCCGTGTTGGGGTAGAGTCCGGGAGGCAACAGCTGTGTAGCAGTGATTACTGAGTAAGTCGGGAGGTGGGCCTGGCTCAGGGCTAGCTTCGGGGCTGGGTCACTCAGTGGCAGCTAGCTAGCTGTGATGATCAGGAGTAAAGGTCCAGGGCTTACGGCAGGAATCCGGCGTTGTTGTGGAGAAAACAGTTCGATACTGGCAGGCTGGCAAGTATTATCCAGGCTAAAAAACGTCTGGTATCTGTGCAGAAGGTGAAGGCCGCTAGCAGTGGCTGACAATGACTAAATAGCTAGTAGCTAATTAGCTTGTTAGCTTCTGATGGCTAGATGCTGATGAGGTTTTGGCTATAAGGTCTAAAAACATTTGCGGATCCGTATCACATTGGGTGAGGCGGGTTACCGGAAGGTATATTCAATTTAAAAATGGAAAAAGAGATCTTGGAATCAACTGTTCAGAGGAGACTGTGCGAATCAGGCCTTCATGATCGAATTGCTGCAAAGAAACCACTACTAAAGAACAACAATAAGAAGAGACTTGCTTGGGCCAAGAAACACAAGCAATGGACATTAGGCCGGTGGAAATCTGTCCTTTGGTCCAAATTTGAGATTTTTGGTTCCAACCGCCCATGTCTTTGTGAGACGCAGAGTATGAGAATGGATGATCTCCGCATGTGTGGTTCCCACCGTGAAGCATGGAGGAGGAGGTGTAATGGTGTGGGGGTGCTTTGCTGGTGACGCTGACTGTGATTTATTTAGAATTCAAGGCACACTTAACCAGCATGACTACCACAGCATTTTTCAACAGGACAATGACCCAACACACCTCCAGGCTGTTTAAGGGCTATTTGACAAAGAACGAGAGTGATGGAGTACTGCATCAGATGACCTGGCCTCCACAATCACCCAACCTCACCCCAATTTCAATGGTTTGGGATGAGTTGGACTGCAGAGTGAAGGAAAAGCAGCATACAAGCAACAGAATATATTGGCTCCTTCCACTTATTTAAATTGTATAGTCTTTTTCGTTATTTGTTCGACCCCAGTAAAACTAGCTGTCACCAATTGTGTTGGCTAATGGGGATCCTAATCAATCAAATCAAATATGTGCACACTTGTGCACACACCTGCACAAACATATGTATGACAGAGAAACACTCACATTGCACATATTCACGCAATTATATGTCTGAGGACTACATGCGGTGTGCATGTGTTTGTGCGCATGTGTTGTGTATATCATGGTTGTGGCCCTTAGTTTTTCCCATCGGAGATAAGGCTTGGGAGGCTAAATAATTAATAAATTACCACGTTAAATACATCTATTCTAAATACACTGAGTATGTGTATAGAGGCTGTACTTTTTTGCGCACAGCACATGCAGATGTGCCCAAACAACCCTCTCACAAAATCAGGACATGCATTTTGATGACAGTCACACAGAGAAAAGGACATCTGAAAAGAGCTAAGACAGGGAAGGGGATAGAGGGGGTGAGAGCTAAAAGGGTCAGAATAAGCTCTGGTCCCTCAAAGCAGCAACTGAAATGAACATTTGACCACACACACACGTCAACAGAGAGTAAGGACTGACAGTCTCTTTGGATCTGATTTGTGTGGGCTTTTGGTTAGATTCTTTGCCGCTGGTCCACTGGCTTGAGTTGACGAATGTAAACAAGCGGTGTCCTTCCTTACGCCCTTACGTCGCAGAACAATGATGTCACAGCTGCACACTAGGAGGATTTAACAAATTAGGCACATTTGGGCAGTCTTGAAACAACATTTTGAACAGAAATGCAATGGTTCATTGGATCTGTCTAAAACTTTGCACATACACTGCTGCCATCTCGTGGCCAAAATCTAAATTGCACCTGGGCTGGTATAATACATGATGGCCTTTTTCTTGCATTTCAAAGATGAAGGTATTATCTTTTACCAGATCTAATGTGTTATATTCTCCTACATTCCCTTCACAAACTTCAAAGTGTTTCCTTTCAAATGGTACCAAGAATATTAATATCTTTGCTTCAAGTCCTGAGCTACAGGCAGTTAGATTTGGGTATGTCATTATAGGCAAAAATTTAAGGAAAAGGGGCTGATCCTTAATTACTTTTCATGTTCAAAGCTGTGCACTCTCCTCAAACAATAGCATGGTATTCCTTCACTGTAATAGCTACTATAAATTGGACAGGGCAGTTAGATTAACAAGAATGTAAGCTTTCTGCCAATATCAGATATGTCTATGTCCTGGGAAATGTTCTTAATTACAACTTCATGCTAATCGCATTAGCCTACGTTAGCTCAACCGTCCCGCATGGGACCCACCAATGATTTCTAGCAACAATTAACAACACACACACCAAACTAGAGAGACATGGAACTGACCATTCCTTTTAAGGAGGTAGCGTGCGTGGATCTCTCTCTGTGGTGTTTTGGTGAATCTGGGCTGTTGTGAATGTAATATCAACACACTTTCAATAACGCACACAAACTACACATAACCTGCACTCATTGAAATGCATGCGTGAACACACACAGTAGCTTTGATTGGGAAAACAGGAAAATCATCAAATTCACTAGCCTATTGCGGCTTGATTCAAAATATATAGCTAGATAGGTTGTATTTCATTCATGATTTCGTAATAGGGGAGGGTTTTGATAGTGCCTGAAAGCCTGATGTGTTAACAATACAAGCTAGCATCCACTGAACCGATGTGAAAGTGCTCTGTTGGTGTGTTTCATCCTACATTTCTAAGATTAAAAATTATATTCATTGTATGAATTTGGCAGTAAGACATACAGATTATGAAATAAAAAACATTGTTTTGTTACCCCCCCCCCACCATTCAAAGGTTTGGGGTCACTTAGAAATGTCCTTGTTTTTGAAAGAAATCAATTTTTTTGTCCATTCAAATAACATGAAATTAATCAGAAATACAGTGTAGACATTGTTAATGTTGTAAATAACTCTTGCTCAGTTGTGCACCGGGGCCTCCCACTCCTCTTTCTATTCTGGTTAGAGCCAGTTTGCGCTGCTCTGTGAAGGGAGTAGTACACGGCATGGTACGAGATCTTCAGATTCTTGGCAATTTCTCGCATGGAATAGCCTTCATTTCTCAGAACAAGAATAGACTGACGAGTTTCAGAAGAAAGGTCTTTGTTTCTGGCCATTTTGAGCCTGTAATCGAACCCACAAATGCTGATACTCCAGATACTCAACTAGTCTAAAGAAGGCCAGTTTTATTGCTTCTTTAACTTCTCAGGGAGCAGCTCCCGAGGTGACGGTTTTGGAGAGCCTGGCGTGCCCAAAGTAAATTGCCTCCCATTCAGGCCCGGAAAATAGGATATGCATATATTTAGTACCATTGGATAGGAAACACTCTGAATTTTCCAAAACTGTTAACCATTTGGCTGTGAGTGAAACAGAACGGATATGGCAGGCAAAACCCCGAGGAATTTCTGTCCTGGAAAAAGTGATTTTGACACATTGCTCATTTGGGAACCCCTCCCTCATGAAAATGACCATATAAGGGCATATGAATGCAGTACACGTCACTTCCTTATGATGTCAACAGCCTCGAGATGGTGTTTTCCTCCATTTTGGATGAATTAGACCAGAGAAAAAGACCAAACAAGTGGGTCCCCCCTTGATGACAACAGTACCCAGGGCGCGCGCCCGAGAAGTCGCACAGTGTCTTATTTATCCTCGTTATAGATCAGTTTATATTCCGGTTGATTTATAATAGTAAATATACGTAAAAGTGTTCCTAAGGATACATTTAAAACTATGTTTGAATGTTCTTGGACAAGTTTATAGGTATAAGATGAACGAGTTCGCGCCACGTTTCAATGGACTAGTGGAGGCTNGCTGTGATATTGCCAAGAAACAGAGCTTTTGATGAGTATGAAACACTTGTATATTGGTGGATGTTTAATAATTCAACTTTGGGATTTTGAATTTGGCGCTTTACATTTTACCTGGTGGTGTCGGGAGTGGGTAGCGACCCACCGCTCCCTGTCTAGTTAATGAAAACAACAGTTTTCAGCTGTGCTAACATAATTGCAAAAGGGTTTTCTAATGATTAATTAGCCTTTTAAAATGATATACTTGGATTAGCTAACACAACGTGCCGTTGGAACGCAGGAGTGATGGTTGCTGATAACGGGCCTCTGTACGCCTATGTAGATATTCCATAAAAAAAAAGTTTCCAGCTACAATAGTCATTTACAACATTAACAATGTCTACACTGTATTTCTGATCAAGTTGATGTTATTTTAATGGACAATAAAAATAAAAAAAATATTTAAAAAACAAGGACATTTCTAAGTGACCCCAAACTTTTGAACGGAGGCGTACATTTGGACTAAAACACAACCCATATGCAAATTAGCCATAGCGACTTTGAACTGATTATGATAGAGCACATTTCATATGATATGTTTGACTACTTAAGAATGGGTGGGTACTGTGGGATTATTTAAGATACTCTTTGAAGAGGTAGGGTTTCAGATGTTTTAGGAACATGGGCAGGGACGCTGCTGTCCTAGCTTCAGGGGGAAGCTGGTTCCACAATTGGGAGCTTGGAGCTTTGACTGGGTTGAGCTGGAGCTGCTTTCCCGTAGGGGTGGGTTGGCCAAGACACCAGAGATGGCAGAACGGAGTTCTCAGGTTGGGGTGTAGGGTTTAAACATAGCCTGGTGGTAGGGAGGGGCAGTTCCTCTTGTCGCTCCGTAGACAAGTATCATGGTCTTGTAGTGGATGCGAGCTTCACCTGGAAGCCAGTGGCGTGTGCAGAGGAGCTGGGTGACAAGGACGAACTTGTGAAGGTTGAAGACCAGGTGGGCTGCAGGATTCTGAATAAGTTGCAGGGGTTTGATGGCAAAAGCGTGGAGCCCAGCCATCAGCGAGTTGCAGTAGTCCATGACAAGTGCCTGGATTAGGACCTGCACCACTTCCTGTGTGAGGTAGGGTCGTACTCTACGGATGTTGTAGAGCATGAACCTGCAGGAGCGAGTCACTGCTTTGATGTTTGCAGAGAACGCCAGGGTGTTGTCCAGGGTCACGCCAAGGTTCTTTGCACTCTGGGAGTGGGACACCCTGGAGTTATCAACCGTGATGGAGAGGTCTTGGAGCGGGCAGGCCTTCCCCGGGAGGAAGAGCCGCTTCGTCTTGTTCTAGGTTGAGCTTGAGGTGGTGGGTCGACATCCTAGCTGAGATATTTGGCAGGCATGCAGAGATGCGTGTCGCCACCTGGGTGTCAAAAACACGCAACCTTTGAGTTGCTTGATGTTCACGTTATACACCCACCAATCCACCTCTGTCGTACCAAACCTAACATTTCATACAAATTTGTGTGTCCCGGATTGACGTAGGCCAATGTAATGTAACCTAACATAAAGTAACATGTCATACTAAATGGAGTGGCATGGATTTTAATAAAATATTATACTTTCTTCTCTGAGACCATTCTATTTATTTCTCTTTTTATTTCTCTGGTTAGGTGTAATTTTCACGTGAGCTAGGCTATCCAGGGAAAGTACATTTGACAATATGTTGTATTCTCACGTGGGAAGAGGGAACATAAGCTCTGCTCGTGGACAAATAAGAATGTTTTATCACCACACAAGTAAGGGACAGTCCCCGGCTCCACATCTCAATGCGTGCATGGCTGGTAGCCTTATGTCTGCCTTGCCACTCACAGAATGGAATTTGCAACATAACGCAACACAACAACTTCCTGGGTTTTTAAAAAGTGTATTATCTTGATTTAAAATGTTTCCGACCCGCGATGTAATTGTTCTGAACCGCGAGCTGACCACCGGGTTTAAATAATGTTTTCATTCCCCCGGCCAGCTGATTTTTTTGCCGCTCACCAATTGGATACCCGTGGGTATCCGACCAGATGCAGGACTACTAATGATTAGCTCAATAGGGTAACTGCAGACAGGCAACCCCATACTTCAGCTTATTTATTTATAGCCACTATGCTGCATCAGTTGGGCTACAGGTGATGATGGTCATTGCTAATAGCATACCTGATAATATGGCAATATGCATGGTCCAACATGTTAACATTTTATCAATATGTTCTTTTGATTCATTTCTGGAGTTGGAAATTATATTGTAGATGGTGTCAGCATACTTTTGTCTTCATTCATTTTGGAGTAGAATTACCTTTTAAAAAGTCACAAGAATGGAGCTTCTCAGTCCTTCTACATACAACCCCCGCAACCTTTTCCCCCACTGCTACACATTTTTCTAGAGGAAACAGTCTGACCCAACAGTCTTTCTAAGTTGTATGTTTTTGTGGAAGTAACAGCGATCTCAAATCCAATAACAGTATCATATTGCACTGAGATCATTCCATGCCGTCTGCATGGCTTCTCAAGTGTTCTGATCTGCTGGCCGACTACACTCTGAGGTTGACTCGCTGAGCTGTGTGTGTTCTTGACAGTGAGATAGTCCTGACAGCTTCATAGGCCTGCTCTGGCATCCCAGGGATCAACTGACCATTCTGACTGGCTGTTAGAGGCAGCCATCAAGTAAATGGTTAGTTTGGCTGAGTGGTTCTGGGATTGACTTGACAGCCTGATTTGCTAATAGTAGCATGTCAGTCCAAGGTGAATAGTTTAGGAAGGACAGCATATGCAGGGGAAAGGGGAGTGGTTAAAGGAGCCAAATGGAAGCTGGGAATCTCATTGCAACTCATCCTCAGGCCATTGCTGTAAATGAGAATGTATTCTTAGTCAACTTACCTGGCAAAAATAATGGTTATATAAATGTATGTCAATATGAATATGCAATCCACCCTGTGCACTTAGATGAGTGACATTACTCAAACACATAAATGTCACAAAGATAACCAGCATCTCAGATTTGACTACCATCCCTGTTTTACCTCAAACTCTTCTGTTTTTTTTTTATTTAACCCTCATTTCACCAGATAAGTTGACTGAAAACACATTCTCTACTGCAACAACCTTGGGAATAGTTACAGGGAAGAGGAGATGAATGAGCCAATTGGAAGGTGGGGATGATTAGGTGGCCATGATGGTATGAGGGCCAGATTGGGACTTTAGGAGTCAGGACACCTGTTTAACATCCCATCCAAAAGAAAGCACCCTGTACAGGGCAGTGTCCCCAATCCCTGCGGCATTGGGATATGAAAAAAAGAAATTGGACCAGAAGAAAGAGAATCTCCTACTGGCCCTCCAGCACCACTTCCAGCAGCATCTGGTCTCTCATCCAGGGACCAACCCTTCTTAGCTTCAATGACAAGCCAGCAGTGGGATGCAGGGTGGTATGCTGTTGGCTGTACACTTCTCTTCTCTTCTCTACGTCTTTTATCTCTGTCTTTCTCTCTTCCCTTTTCTTTCCATCACTCCTATATGGGAGGACAGTATTTAATGTTCACTTATGTTATCCCCTGCTTTCTTCTATCCTCAGTCCCCTTCTCCCCGCCCCTATCTCTTCATTACCAGCCTACGGGAGGTCACTTCTGAGCACCTCTTCTCTCTCTTGTCTCATCCTCTCATCCTCTCTGATCATCTCATTTGCTTTCTACCTCTCCATCGAAAGCCCACGGGAGACCCTTACTGCCCTCTCTCTCTTTCTCTCTCTCATTCTCTATCATTCTCATTTCTCTCTCTTTCTTTGTTTCTCTCTCTCTCTCCACTTCAAGAGATAACCAATCAGGCCTCTCCTCTCCTTCTGGTAGAATCAATTTGTGTAAGCAGTTTTATGTGTGTTTACCTCCTACTGGATGGATGGGTGGATGGATTGAGCCCCGGTAAAACCAAAGCTTGATGAACAACAGCATAGCTTAATTTCTGCTTGTAAACATATTTAGTAAAACAGGACTGTGTGTATCGTTCGTGCATGTGTGTTATTCTCCTTCGGTCTTCTCTTTGCTGTGTGTGTGTTTGTGTGAAATGCAGCCTGCTTCATTAAGAGGTTGTCTTAATCCTCCATAGTTTAACACTATTTACATCCCCATTATTCCACCGTTACCGGGAAGAAACAGCATGAAATCCAGTGCTGTTCAGGACATTAGACAAGCTGCATTCTCAAAGCTAACAGATTTACATGGATGAGGAGGCCGATACAGGGAGGCAGAGAGAGAGGAGGAGAAGAAAAAAAAGAAATGTAAAGAGATGAAAAGAGAGGACAATATGTAGACAGAGTGAGTGAAAACAAACAATAGAAGTTTAAAGGGGAATTTCACCATGGCTCTGCCACGACATATGGTCATTACTATATTAACAACATTACATTTTTATCATCAACATCAACATTATACAAATCACAAGCTAGAACTGGCACATTTTCATTTCACTGATGGAATCGGGAAGTTTGGACTCCCTGTGTATTCGTCTGCTCATAGTGAACCACAAAGTCCAGCATTTATAGCGAATGCTGATACCGCCTGCTGGGTAGAGGGGGCATTGCCACAAACTTTAATAATAGTGTTGTATATTTCGAACGACCAACACACAGTAATCTCAGAACTTCTCTAGGCAATACTATTTTGGAAAACATTTGTGTTTTACTAATGTTTGTCATCATGTCCATGGGGTTTTCTGTGCCTGGATGTGCTAATTACAAACAAGTGCAAAAATGAGTTATTGTTCACTGTTCTACCTACCAGAGATTCTCCCCGATTCTGCCAGTGGCTTGTAGGCTATCAAGAATGATGAGGTGAACAAACATCAGAGGGATGTCCAGGCTGAACTGATGGGGAATCCATTTCAACAACAGCTGAGAAGTGACGAGATACTATACATTTTTTTCCTTCACAACAAAACAGAAGATTTTCAATTAGAGGTAACCTAAAGTTAGCTGTCATTCTAGCCTAGCTGGACTAGCTGGGTAAGTTAGCTAACTAGCTAATGTTACAGTCCTGTATTGAACTCTGAAAGCCATCAGCTAAATCATATAGCTACCTTTTGGTATACGCACTGTAAATAAATTTTGCCTATGCCATGGTAGTCACTGCAAGACTGGAAGCTACCTTTAGCAGAGTAAAAAATGTTGGTTAGTTCATTCTATCTTTGACTGACGTTAGGTAACGTAAGATAGCTTTTGTTACCAAGTAAGAGTATCTCAATTTGGTAGCCATCTATTCCACCCTTGTCAGGAAAACACTCCGTTATTACAAATAGAATTGTCTAACTCACTCTCTGTTTGTGTGTTGGTAGCAATGATGAATGTGTATAAATCCTCTATGGTTGGTTAGTTGGTTCTCAGCCTGTCTCAGCTGGCTAGCAATCTTGCTGCCAATTTAGTGACGTTAGTTAGCTAACAGCAAGCTGACAATATTGAAATGTCCGTGTTAGGTATGCTTAGCTAGCCAGTATAATAGAGGTCAATACAATTAGTGGGGTGGTTAAATTGTGTATTGTTGTGTATTTTTTGTGGGTGTAACAGAGTCTGATTCCACCAGCATATGTGCTTGCAAACCCTAGCTCTGCACAAGGTGAAGGTAAGTTGGCCAAAATATTTGCAAGCTGATGGCTAAGATAACTAAATTTACAGTAAGCATGGTATAAACATGAATTGGGTAGTGTTTGTATGGTTTGTGTTGTGGGGTTACAGGTGGTTAGAGGTACAGTGCCTTGCAAAAGTATTTATCCCCATTGGAGTTTTTCCTATTTTGTTGCATTACAACCTGTAATTTAAATTTGATTTTTATTTGGATTTTATGTAATGGACATACACAAAATAGTCCAACTTGGTGAATTGAAATAGAAAAAATAACAGAAAAGTGGAGCGTGCATATGTATTCAACACCTTTGCTATGAAGCCCCTAAATAAGATCTGGTGCAACCAATTACCTTCAGAAGTCACATAATTAGTTAAATAAAGTCCACCTGTGTGCAATCTAAGTGTCACATGATCTGTCACATGATCTGAGTATATATACACCTGTTCTGAAAGGCCCCAGAGTCTGCAACACCACTAAGCAAGGGGCACCATGAAGACCAAGGAGTTCTCCAAACAGGTCAGGGTTGGGGTTATAAAAAATATCCGAAACTTTGTACATCCCACGGAGCACAATTAAATCCATTATTAAAAAATGGAAAGAATATGGCACCACAACAGACCTACCAGGAGAGGGCCGCCCACCAAAACTCACGGACCAGGCAAGGAGGGTATTAATCAGAGGCAACAAAGAGACCAAAGATAACCCTGAAAGAGCTGCAAAGCTCCACAGCGGAGATTGGAGTATCTGTCCATTGGACCACTTTAAGCTGTACACTCCACAGAGCTGGGCTTTACGGAAGAGTGGCCAGAAGAAAGGCATTGCTTAAAGAAAAAAATAAACAAACAAGTTTGGTGTTCGCCAAAAGGCATGTGGGAGACTCCCCAAACATATGGAAGAAGGTACTCTGGTCAGATGAGACTGTCGTGTCTTTAGTATAAGTAAAGGTGAAGACTGTTATTTTATCAAATCAATTCTCTGTAATTATTATTACGTGATTAAACTAATCATGTAAATTGAATTAACTAGGAAGTCGGGGCACCATGGAAAATGTTCAGATTACAAAGTTTTATAATTTTCCGAATATAACTCTTCAGATATTTGAATATCTGATCAATTAGTCTTCCATTAATTAATTATTATTATTATTACCTTCGTCAGTCTCATCTGAACGTCGTAAATTGTTGGTTATCTGCACAAACCCAGCCTTTACTATACTATAAATCCATTCACCAATTGGCTCAATTATTTATTTACTAACCATTTAAACAATTACAGAATACATATTAACATTATACCGTCCCTAGTTGACGAAACAAAAACTGTTTGTTTATAACACGATAGATTCAAAGAGAAGAGAAGGGTTTTTTTGGAAGGAAGACTAAGGAACATGGGTCTCTATCGGACCTGGGAAGCTATTCTCAAATACTGTACATATGCCACTAACGATTTCTCATTCGGATAAGCAATGCATTGTATTTACGTGAAGCTGGTGATGTCAGGCTCTGGTTATCCCTGTCCTTTGTGGAATCTTCCGGGTCGTCGTATGGTCACATGGTCTGAGAGGTTCATCTCACTCTGGAGATTCGTCCACGTCGGTCAGTGTTCTCGAACTAGATTAGCTATCTTTCCAGCTGCAGTCTGTTAGGCTGTCATCTAGGACTCACTTCTTCTTGAGTAATCAATAGTTCAGAGTTCATACCATTTCACATGTAGAGCAAGCTCCCACATTTCCTGGCCTGTAGGTTGACATTAGAATTTGCCCTTTTAAACGTAAGGACAAGTCCTCCCGTTATTTGGAACTTAGGTGACTTTGGGTCATGGGGGCTTTTATAGAAATGTAGAAAAGGGGTTGGTTCATAATTTCCAAACAATGCCTATTCACCTTGGCGTGGCTTCTGACTTAGTTAAACTTTTCAGAGAAGATGATTTTCTCATTTTAAAAGTTAACATCAAATTACATCATTTCGCAAATAGTTATCTTTACTCATTCATTTTATATAAGAATTAGATGCAAACCTCATAACTGAGGCACCTGTATAAACAGAGTTAGGGTAATGTGGCTGTATTGTCTTTCATGAGGTCACAAACATGAAACAAAACGGACCAGGTCGTAGCTGGCTTCTCCACCGACCGTTTACACATTCTCCAAAATATGAATGTTGTTCCATTCTGAGATGTAGTAGAATTGGGCCGGAGAATCCCTTTGTCTTACTATGAAACTCTCTCTCCATACTGCATGGCCAGGGAGAGTCTCTTTACAGAATTTATGACGTGGGGGAGGTTTACAGACAGTACTTTGAGATGAGTACAGGGTTTTGGTTGTGCAGTGCTGTACATAGACAGTAAATACTTTGTTGTGTATGAGAGCGATTGAGGTGCCTTTTCTCTTCAATATCACATACACAACAATTTATACTGTGTAAGAACTGCCTTCCTTAGATTCACACCTTCTTTATTCCCCCAGCCCATTCACTTTGTTGACTGATCTTTCCTCTCAATGTCCCCTCATTGTCCCTAAACAACACACCAACCGGTACCATTCGGTTGATAACGTAAACCAACAAAGGCGTGTTGTCCTACGTCCCTACCACAAAAAGTGTAAAATGCTAAGACCACAACCATGCCTTTCCAGGAGACGTGCAGTAACAGCAAATCTTCTGCAAGAGGACCAACAGTTGGTGGTTAAGAAGCCCTACACCACTTTCGGCAGAATCTTATCCAGCTGTCCATTCACCACAGACACGGCAAGCCCTGTCGCCATAAGCACAAAGAGTCTCAGCTTCCCCAATCCACCATGCTGAACACCATTGCCAGTAAACCGAAGCCAGATAAAGGACTGCGGCTGCATTTACACAGGCAGCTCAATTCTGATCTTTTTTTCACTAATTGGTCTTTTGACCAATCAGATCAGTTTGGAAAAATACCAATTGTTGGAAAAAAGATCAGAATTGGGCTGCCTGTGTAAACGTAGCCAGTGTGCTCCAACCCCAGTTGTAACTAACCTTCTTATCAGCCAGCTAATTATTAGAATCAGATGTGCTAGATTAGAGTTGGAGTGTGAACCTACAGGACTGTAGATCTCCAGGACCAGGGTTGGAGAGCCCTGATGGAGAACCACCATAAAGTAAATATGGATATTTTCTATCTTCAAAATGTGTCAGCCCTTATGGATTCACAGAAGATATTTTTATAAGACAGAGACCTGTCGCGATCAATGAGTGAGAAGACTTGAAATAGACACGATGGTGGCGCACATATTGTTGGATTACTTTATGGAGCAAATAAGGGCACATTTTCTGTATTCAAACTAAACCCCTGCAACTGGACACTTGCATTTTATGAGACTCCTGTTTCCCCGAATCGAGGACAAAGACGGCATCTCTAAGGTTTGCCGAAAATGTTGTCTGTAAGACAAAAAAAACAAAAACATTATACTCTATTGTACTGTACAGTTTGAACAGTCCATATGAAACTTGTTTTTGGTCACAGGTCCAGGAATGATTGAAGAATTGCAGCATTTACCTGGAGCTAAATCTGCAGATAGCAATACTGGGTGATTTGAAAAGTCATAGTCAATCGATCAATAATATAATAATACTTTTAGCAAAAATTTTTATCTGTAATTTACAATCTGTAGAAACTATGAGATTAGAAAGGTGCAGAACTTTGTGAAACATCACAGCAAAGTTGAAAAATAGAAATCCATTATGGATGGTGTTAAGAGATGGTGTTAAGAGAGTTGAATAGAGCTGAAGGTTGGGACTAATAAAAATATATGTAAAATAGAAATCAAACTGGATGGAAATAGATGGGAGAGGTTGAGGGTAGAGGAAGGACAGGACTAAAAACAAAACAAAATATAACTATTGTAAAATATTCTGTGCCTGTAAAATGTATATAGTGTGTATAAACTGGAAGAAGAAGTCTAAAGGTTGTTTTCCATTAGTTTACTCCAATTAGAGAATGGGTGGTAGGGTTATCGAAAAAATAAAACAATACACAATAAATAATGAGCCTTGGTAGGTAGGCAGACAGTATTTACCTACAGCCATGTCTATCAGGCATGCTTAGGGAAACATTTTTATAGTAAAACCAGCTTCAGTTTTAGAGCTTTATTTTTATTGTTGTGTTAATGTTTCTCCTCACTGTTTGTTATTAAA
The DNA here is from genome assembly GCA_003317085.1 of Hucho hucho. Classification (NCBI taxonomy): domain Eukaryota; kingdom Metazoa; phylum Chordata; class Actinopteri; order Salmoniformes; family Salmonidae; genus Hucho; species Hucho hucho. Next base: position 14,264 of record QNTS01003481.1, on the reverse strand, counting down.
CTTAGCTAGTTTACTGGATATGCAATACTTGTTATTTACATCTGCTTGGAATCCTATCTTGCATCATACCTATAATTTTGTGGGATTGAAATGCATCACGGTCATAGTCATAACCCTCGCCAATTATACTATATAGCTAGCTAATACAGTTATGTTATATAGCTAGCTAATACAATTATGATATATAGCTAGCTAATTCAATTATGTTATATTGCTAGCTAATACAATTATGTACAGTTGCTGATGTTACACATGTTTGCTAACAAATTACAAATGCGAGGCATGGCACATAACAATTTAGCAGTCGCCAGGCTAACTAGCTAGCCAACTCCAGTCATGTGCTAACATTTGCTGGTAAACATACAGTAGCTGGTTGTAATGTTGTAGCTTGCTGTTTAGTAGCTAGCCATATCTACGACTAAAAAGATTAGGTTTTACAATCAAGATACAAAATACAAAAAATATCTTCTAGATATGGCTACCGGTAGTTGTTTAGCAAACTAAATTAGTTACCTAGCTACCTAGATAGCTAAGTTATTTGTCATCTGCCCTCTTGGTGCTGTATCTGAGCTTCTAACCCTAGCTAAATCCAACTCTTTGTTTCAAATCCTCTTTGCTATATTCCGGTTGAAACATGTTTGGTTGAATGTCACCATGTAGTTAATAGATGCTCCATCGTCAAATTCGTGTTGATGAGAGGAATCACTTGAAGCCATTGTATCTTGTCAGTTCTTTCCGTTTTGCCCAAAGGATTGTTGTTAGTGTCCACCTCCTTTTAAAAAAAAGCCTGCCTTGGGGGAGGGACATGGGCTAGAGCACGAAACACCGTAGTCTTTCAGAGACTGGATTATTTTTTTACCTGCTTGTATATTTAGCAATGAATCCGCCGATAGGAACATTGCATAAAGACATCCAATGGCTCTATTAAACAAGTGGGCCTCCTGGCTGTTTAAAGTAAATGAGGGTGTTGCTAGTAAAGTGTGGGCCTCCTGGCTGTATAAAGTAAATGAGGGTGTGGCTAGTAAAGTGTGAGCCTCCTGGCTGTATAAAGTAAATGAGGGTGTGGCTAGTAAAGTGTGGGCCTCCTGGCTGTATAAAGTAAATGAGGGTGTGGCTAGTAAAGTGTGGGCCTCCTGGCTGCATTACCCTCAGGAGATTGAAAAGATTTGGCATGGGTCCCCTGATCCTCAAAAAGTTATACAGCTGCACCATCGAGAGCATCCTGACCGTTTGCATCACCGCCCTGTATGGCAACTGCTCGGCATCTGACCATAAGGCGCTACAGAGGGTAGTGTGTACGGCCCAGTACATCACTGGGGCAAAGCTTCCTGCCATCCATGGCCTCTATGCTAGTCAGTGTCAGAGGGAAGCCCAAAAAATGGTCAGATACTCCAGTCACCAAGTCATAAACTGTTTTCTCTGCTACCGCACGACAAGCGGTACTGGAGCGCCAAGTCTAGGACCAAATGGCCACTGGACTATTGACAACTGATTTTTATTTTTTTCTCCATTTGTTTTGTACACTGCTGCTACTCGCTGTTTATATTCTATGCATAGTCACTTTACCCCTACCTACATGTACAAATGACCTCGACTAACCTGTTTCCCCACACATTGACTTGGTATCCCCTGTATATAGCCTTGTTATGGTTATTTTACTTTTTATAATTTTTTACTTTAGTTTATTTGGTAAATATTTTCTTAACTCTTCTTTAACTGCACTGTTGGTTAAGGGCTTGTAAGTAAGCATTTCACGGTAAGGTCTACACTTGTATTTGGCGCATGTGACAAATAAAGTTTGATTGATTTGAACATGTTCCCTTTCTCACCCATAGACTAAAAACGCATTTCAAGTTCAATTACCTGTTTATCTCACATCTGGAGGCTGGGGGCATTTATGATGTCTACTACTGAGGATCACTAAAATATCCTAAAGATTATGATCACACTTCCTCAATTCAAATATTATGGCGACACTATACCAAAGATGGTTTAGAAACTTGGGAACCACGCTCGAGTTATCAATGTAGCCTGTTATTACCTGGACTTGTTGAAATATCTTCACGCCTAGAAAAGAACGGTGTACATATCACTGACAAACTGAAATGGTCCACTCACACAGACAGTGTGGTGAAGAAGGCGCAACAGCGCCTCTTCAACCTCACAAGGCTGAAGAAATTTGGCTTGGCACCTAAAACCCTCACAAACTTTTACAGATGCACAATTTAGAGCATCCTGTCGGGTTGTATCACCGCCTGGTACGGCAACTGCACCGCACGCAACCACAGGGCTCTCCAGAGGGTGGTGCGGTCTGCCCAACGCATCACCAGGGGCAAACTACCTGCCCTCCTGGACATCTACAGCACCCAATGTCACAGGAAGGCCAAAAAGATCATCAAGGACAACAACCACCCGAGCCACTGCCTGTTCACCCCACTATCATCCAGACGGTGAGGTCAGTACAGGTGCATCAAAGCTGGGACCAAGAGACTGAAAAACAGCTTCTATCTCAAGGCCATCAGACTGTTAAATGTTGTTAAATAGCCATCACTAGCACGTTAGTCCTCAATAGCTCTAGTCCTCTATAGCTTTAGTCCTCTATAGCTCTAGTCCTCTATAGCGTTTGTGCTCTATAGCTCGTCCTCTATAGCTATAGTCCTCTATAGCTCTGGTGCTCTATAGCTTTTGTGCTCTATAGCTCTAGGCTTCTATAGCTCTAGTCCTCTGTAGCTCTATAGCTCTGGTCTATAGCTCTAGTCCTCTATAGCTTTTGTGTCTATAGCTCTAGTGCTCTATAGCTCTAGTGCTCCTTTCTCCATTTAAATAGCTCATCTCTTCTCTGGCTCACTGTAGAGTTGATCAACCCTTTGGTTCCATCATTCTATAGCTTGAAACATATATAATGTCCCCTATGTCTTAGTACCCTCTGGCTTTGAAAACTGTGCTCCCTCTTTCCTAGCTCCATCCCTCCACCCCCTCCTCCCCAGGCCTGTCTCTGTGGTCCCTGGCCCAGCGTTTTCAGTGTACATCAGCAGGGTACAGCTGTTATGGTGCCGCAGGGTGGGTGGTTGGTACAGTGCTGTGCTGTGCCGCGCCGCGCCGTGCGGGTAATGTGGGCACGGGCCAGCCTTGCCGGCAGCTGGATTAGCAGTGCAGCCATTAGCATCTGAACTCATGTGACAATATGACAGAGATTACTTCAGCTGGGGCTAGCAGCTGGGGCTAGGAGAGAGAGAGAGAGAGATGTTTCAGTGTAATAGTGAAGGTGCAGTAGATAACCTAAACAGTATATTTGACCTCTCAGCTTCCCTATAAAATCAAAAAATGTCAACCTAAGAAAATGAACAACAATGACAAATGGTTTGATGAAGAATACAAAAACCTAAAAGAAATTGAGAAACCTATCCAACCAAAAACATAGAGACACAGAAAACCTGAGTCTATGCCTTCACTAACAATACAGAAATACACTACGGAAAACAGCACATCAGAAATCAACTCAATGTAATTGAAGAATCCATAGAATCTAACCACTTCTGGGAAAATTGGAAACTCTAAACAAACAACCACATGAGGAGTTATCTGTCCAAAATGGAGATGTACGGGTAAACCACTTATCCAATCTTTATGGCTCTATAACAAGGAACAAACTGCAAAAATGTATACATGATCAAATACAAATCTTAGTATCTACTATAAAAGACTACCAGAACCCACTGGATTCTCCAATTACATTGAATGAACTACAGGACAAAATACAAACCCTCCAACCCAAAAAGGCCTGTGGTGTTGATGGTATTATCAAAATTATAAAATATACAGACAACAAATTCCAATTAACATCATCCTTAGCTCTGGCATCTTCCCCAATATTTGGAACTAAGGACTGATCATCTCAATCCACAAAAGTGGAGACAAATTTGACCCCAATAACTACCGTGGGATATGCGTCAACATCAACCTTGGGAAAATGCTCTGCATTATCATTAACAACAGACTTGTACATTTCCTCAGCGAAAAACAATGTACTGAGCAAATGTCAAATTGGCTTTTTACCAAATTACCGTACGACAGACCATGTATTCACCCTGCACACCCTAATTGACAAACAAACAAACCAAAACAAAGGCAAAGTCTTCTCATGCTTTGTTGATTTCAAAAAAGCTTTCCACTCATTTTGGCATGAGGGTTTTCTATACAAATTGATGGAAAGTGGTGTTGGGGGAAAAACCTACAACATTATAAAATCCATGTACACAAACAACAAGTGTGTGGTTAAAATTGGCAAAAAACACTCACAATTCTTTCCACGGGGCCGGCGGGTGAGACAAGGATGCAGCTTAAGCCCCACCCTCTTCAACATATATATCAACGAATTGGCGAGGGCACCAGAAAAGTCTGCAGCACCCGCCTCACCCTACTAGAATCTGAAGTCAAATGTCTACTGTTTGCTGATGATCTGGTGCTTCTGTCCCCAACCAAGGAGGGCCTACAGTAAATCTCAGTAAGACAAAAATAATGGTGTTCCAAAAAAGGTCCAGTTGCCAGGACCACAAATACAAATTCTATCTAGACACCGTTGCCGTAGAACACACAAACTATACATACTTCGGCTTAAACATCAGCGCCACAGGTAACTTTCACAAAGCTGTGAAGGATCTGAGACACAAGGCAAGAAGGGCCTTCTATGCCATCAAAAGGAACATAAATTTGACATACCAATTCGGATCTGGCTAAAAATACTTGAATCAGTTATAGAACACATTGCCCTTTATGGTTGTCAGGTCTAGGGTACGCTCACCAACCAAGAACTCATAAAATGTGACAAACACCAAATTGAGACTCTATATGCAGAATTCTGCAAAAATATCCTCTATGTACAACGTAAAACACCAAATAATGCATGCAGAGCAGAATTAGGCCAATACCCACCTAAAAGGAATTTACAAAAAAACTGAGCAAACTAGAATGCTATTTGGCTCTAAACAGAGAATACACAGTGGCAGAATACCTGACCACCGTGACTGACCCAAAATTAAGGAAATCTTTGACTATGCACAGACTCAGTGAGAATAGCCTTGCTATTGAGGAAGGCTGCCGAAGGCAGACCTGGCTCTCAAGAGAAGACAGGCTATGTGCACATTGCCCATATTTATTGGGTGAAATACCACAGTGTGCCATCAAAGCAGCAAGATTTGTGACTTGTTGCCACAAGAAAAGGGCAACCAGTGAAGAACAAACACCATTGTAAATACAACCAATATGTAAACATATGTTTCCCATGCCAATAAGCCCTTAAATTGAATTGAATTGAGAGGGCATTGTGGAGGCTGGGGCTGGGAAAGAGAGTGAGATAGAGAGAGGGGGAGATGAAAAAGACAGGGTGGAGGCTGGGAGAGAGAGAGAGGGTGAGAGAGAGGGGAGATGAAACAATGAAATATTCAACACAAGAGAAAGCAGGCCTGAATTAATGAAAACAAACTAATTAGCACATTCCTTTGGTTTGCATTGCATCGCCATCTCCCTGATTTTATGTCATATTCCGAAAAGAAGAATGGGCAGGAAACGTGCAGCTCAAACTCGTTTATGTACTGTACATGGATGTGTTATCTCTGCAGGGCAGTAGGGAAGGTGTTCCTCAAGGTTTGAGATTTGTGTGTGCGTATGCATATGTGTATGTGTGTATATGTCTGTGTGTTTATATGAGTGTGTGCATGCATGAGTGTGTTTGTGTGTGTGTCTCTTATTCTGTCCCCTCCCCAGATGGGGGGGGGGGGGGGGACAGAGAGAGCAGGAGGAGGAAATTAAATTGCACACTTTCTGGGTAGGAAAGATTGGATTTACCAATCCACAATAAGTCACCTCCCGCAACCACAGTCTAATTGGAGTGCAATGGGACTGAAACGGTCATCCAATTACTATTTACAGTATTAACCTAATACTGCAGACTTATTTTACTTTTCCATTTTTACTTTCCCTAAGATCTGACCTGGAGTGAGTGAGATCTGACCTGGAGTGAGTGAGATCTGACCTGGAGTGAGTGAGATCTGACCTGGAGTGAGTGAGATCTGACCTGGAGTGAGTGAAAGTGAAGAGTGGGGGAATTGCTTGTTCAATGTGCGCAATTCAGAACAAATATTCATTTGTTTTTATTTTGTGACTCTGGAATAAGCCAGGGGATTTTGTCGAGCTGTTTTGCTAATACAGTTCCTGCTGTTGAACTTCAGCTCTGCAGCTTGTTTGGTGATAAAGCCCACGGAGGCTTCAAGGAGTACTGTGTAGTACTACAGAATATTGTATTCTATTATTAATATTAGTTATCCTGCTAACACTCACTTTCTCCTATTCCCTGGCTACATGTACATATCTACCTAAACTATTCCAGTATCCCTGTATACAGCTGACCCTGTATACAGCTGACCCTGTGTATAGCTGACCCTGTGTATAGCTGACCCTGTGTATAGCTGACCCTGTATACAGCTGACCCTGTATACAGCTGACCCTGTGTACAGCTGACCCTGTGTATAGCTGACCCTGTATACAGCTGACCCTGTATACAGCTGACCCTGTTTATAGCTGACCCTGTATACAGCTGACCCTGTATACAGCTGACGCTGTGTATAGCTGACCCTGTATACAGCTGACGCTGTGTATAGCTGACCCTGTATACAGCTGACCCTGTGTATAGCTGACCCTGTATACAGCTGACCCTGTGTATAGCTGACCCTGTGTATAGCTGACCCTGTGTACAGCTGACCCTCTATACAGGTCTGCTGGTCTGGGCTGGTTTGCTGGTCTGGGCTGGCCGGCTGGTCTGGGCTGGCCGGCTGGTCTGGTTGGCTGGTCTGGTCTGGGCTGGGCTGCTGGTCTGGTCTGGTCTGCTGGTTTGGTCTGGGCTGGTCTGCTGGTCTAGTCTGTGCTGGTTTGCTGGTCTGGGCTGGGCTAGCCTTCTGGTCTGCTGGTCTGGGCTGGTCTGCTGGTCTGGGCTGGCCATCTGGTCTGGTCTGGGCTGTTTTTCTGGTCTGGGCTGGCCGTCTGGTCTGGGCTGGTT
>QNTS01003479.1:103577-117672 GCA_003317085.1 Hucho hucho | reverse complement strand
TCGGTGTGTGTGTCGGTGTACCAGAGGTGAAAGTACAGGAGTAGGTTATAAAACAGGGCCAAGACTCAGATATCAGTTGCAATGCCACAACGTTAGAGTGGTGGAGGAGGGGGTGTGGATTGCATAGGGGGGGGGGGTGAAAATGTGTGAAATGTTTTGTTGCTAAGCAATAAAAGATAATGCTTTGCTAAGTGTGCTTGTAAGTGTGTGTGTGTGTTTGTCTCTGTGTGTGTGTTGCTACTACTTCCACTACACAGTACTAGAGAAAAGAACACCCATTAACAAACTTCACATACAGGCTTTTAAATATGTGGCCGACTCTCTATAGGGGTTCAAACTCACATTTAAGCCACTCTGTTTCCAAAAAAAGAAAGAAAAATAAGTTGGCCATTTACATGATTACCCCTCAAAATTCCAGTTGCATGTCAACAGATTTTCCTTCGACAAACGGAATGTTGTTTAACGACCATTTTCCCTCTTCTCCCTCTCCTTCCCTCAAAGACCATATTTTAACATGTCGGTCGTACAGAGCCTGTATGTTTCAGTCCACCAGACATACACAGAATCAAACAGTGATAACAGCACAAATATGTACCATGTACAATATATCGGTCTTCATATCGGCCTTCACATAGGCCTTCACATAGGCCTTCACATCTGTATCCGACAATATGGATAGAAAACAAGATAAATTGGTCGATTAATAAACAATATTCTAATCTATCGTATTAAATCTTCAGCAAAATAACCGCGTGTGTGCAAGGTGTGAGCTAGCAAGAGGTTGAAAGTGAAAATGTATGGAACATTTACAAAATGTCTCCAGAATTACTGCAAAGCAGTGTTTATTCAACATTATTTTCTGCGCCATGGGTGTTATAAAGTTGTTATTTTCAGATATGTTTCATTGTATTTTATCATCAACAACAACTAGTGAACAGTCACCAAATAGTAATCAAATGTGAAAACAACTGACAGTCTATAGAAGATGTATAACTGTAGAACTACCCAGTAAAACATATTTGACCATATTCTGTTAAATGTCCAGGCCTTTCTATTTCATGATATCTGACCTCTTTTGTGTACATTTTATTTTCATTTTGTGTGGACTACATTACAGGTTTGGGATGTGACAGATTCTCCAGAGCAGAGCAGAGCCTACCTTCTGCAGTAGCTGGGAACCAGAGTACTTGGCTGAGATGGACTTGATCTCTCCTCCGAATGCTGAGGCCCACAACTTCACCCTGCATGGAGAACACAGACAGGAGAGCACACTGGTCATGAATGGATGTACGCACCTGCACACGCACACACGCACGCACGCACACACACATACACACACACATACACACACACACACACACACACACACACACACACACACAAGCTGCTGTGAAGCTGCTGTGAATCAGCTTGCTCTTGATGGCCTTGGCTGCTGTGAATCAGCTTGCTCTTGATGGCCTTGGCTGCTGTGAATCAGCTTGCTCTTGATGGCCTTGGGTGTTTACAGGCCAGGTCCCTTTGAGCAGGCACTGCACTTTCTATATAAACATACACTTTGTGACAAATGTATTTGTGAAATGCTCAACACAACAACAAAAAATGTTGATTGATCAATACTGACTTGTCTGAAGGTACTAGAAATAATAAAACCACAGAATGTTTGTTATCAATCCAATAAGATCTAATGCACAGAGGGGCGGCAGGTAGTCTAGAGGGTAAGAGCGTTGGGCCAGTAACCGAATGGTCAAATCCCTGAGTCAACTAGGCGACAAATCTGTCAATGTACCCTTGAGCAAGGCACCTTACCCTAATTGCTCCTTTAAGATGCTATGGATAAAAGCTTCTACTAAATGTAGACAGAGGAAAGCACCAGGTGAGAACACAACAGAGGGGAACAGTATGATCTGGTATCACATGACAATTTCATGGCTTTGGTTAGACTGGCTTATTGCACACTTGACAGCATCAATGTAATTTAAGCATAGGGCTACATAAGAAAATATAATGTAGGCTACTGTATGTAGTCTACTTTTTGTAAGAATTTAAAAAGCAGGTGGTGTCACTAACAAAAACTGTATTTTTAGGTTCTAAAAAACAACGTTTAAATTAATGAATAGCTTGTCACTGTTTAATACAATTGAATTGACTACATATTGACATATTGTAAACTAAAAATATATATATATTGAGTGCAGAGTGCGACTTCCGCTGGAGTCGCATATCATCTGAATCACTATCTGTACCAGACCGACCCCCGCGAAGTGCCTGTCAGTACCCTACCAAATAAACTTTGTTGCTGAGGTTTGAAATACACAGATATTCCCCATTATTACTCATAATAACAATACAATTTGATCAACTAAAAATAAAAAAGTATTTTATAGGCTACTATTTGGATTGTGAAAGTGGCCGTTATTGACAGTTGTGTGACAGTTTGACATTTATTTCAGTAGGATACTCACACGGAGAGAGGGATGCTGCCTTGGTGCGACCCGACCACACCGACGACCCTCGTGCCAAGACATATCCACACTAGGAGCAGACACACACTCCACACACGAGAACACATCGAGTTCAGATCCCCCGGCATCTTCACACTCCTCCCTCAGTGCCCACTAGGAGTTGGGGCTTTCAGCTACGTCTCTGTTTGCGTTTCTGTGCGCTGCGTCTGCCGGAGAGCCAAGTAGCAAAAATCTTTAAATAACCGAAATTACTGGTCCAATCAATGCTTAATAAATCATGGTAATTGTTTTAATTCAGTGTGTCCATTCTCTCCGATGTGACAACGCGGATGCGGCGCGACAGGGTTTGTCGGAGTCGGTCTCTTCTGGGTTTGCTGCTGTGTGTTGTCCTGAGTGCAGCTATTTCTCTCCTGCCGACTGAACCGGCAGTAACGGCTCTGCTGCGCGATTGAGCTCGAGTCGACTCCCGCTGTAAGCAAAGTCTGTTAAACCGCCTCGGTGACCTACTGCAACCGCGAGCTGCCCTCCCGCAGCCAGAGAGTGGAGTGAGGAGTAGAGAGAAATAATAAAAGAGTACCGAGAGGGAAGAGACTGAAGGGGACCATAAAATGATGCGGGAGGAGCACGCCTATTGAATGATGTGCCGAGGCTCTTCTCTTCGAGGATACTGAGGAGGATGCTGTTTCTTCGAGGATACAGAGGGGAATGTTGTTATTGCTGTGGTTCCGAATTACAACATACACTATATATACAAAAGCATGTGGATACCCCTTCAAATTTGTGGATTCTGCTATTTCAGCCACACCCGTTTCTGACAGGTGTATAAAATCGAGCACACAGCCATTCAATCTCCATAGACAAACATTGACAACAACAATGGCCAGACTGAAGAGCTCAGTGACTTTCAACCTGACACTGTCATAGGATGCCACCTTTCTAACAAGTAATTTAGTCAAATGTCTACCCTGCTATAGCTGCCCCTTCAACTGTAAGTGCTGTTATTGTGAAGTGGAACCGTATAGGAGCAACAACGGCTCAGCCACAAAATGGTAAGCCACACAAGCTCACAGAACTGGACCACGAGTGCTGAAGCGCTTTGCATGTAAAAATCGTCTGTCCTCGGTTGCAACACTCACTACCAAGTTTCAAACTGCCTCTGGAAGCAAAGTCAACACAAGAGCTGTCGCGAAGTTCATGAAATGGGTTTCCATGGCCGAACCATAAGATCACCATGCGCAATACCAAGCGTCGGGTAGAGTGGGGTAAAGCTCACTGCCATTTGTATTTGTATTTATTATGGATCCCCATTTGCTGCTTCCAAGGCAGCAGCTACTCTTCCTGGGGTTCAGCAAAAAATTAAGTCAGTTATACAATTTTAAAAACATTACAATACGCCATTGGACTCTGGAGCAGTGGAAATGCGTTCTTTGGAGTGATGAATCACGCTTCACCATCTGGCAGTCTGTTGGACGAATCTGGGTTTGGCGGATGCCAGGAGAACGCTAGAGTACCTGCCCGAATGCATTGTGCCAACTGTACAATTTGGTGGAGGAGGAATAATGGTCTGGGGCTGTTTTTCATGGTTCAGGCTAGGCACCTTAGTTCCAGTGAAGGGAAATCTTAACGCTACAGCATACAGTGACATTCTAGACGATTCTGTGCTTACAACTTTGTGGCAACAGTTTGGGGAAGTCCATTTCCTATTTCAGGATGACAATGCCCCCATGCACAAAGCGAGGTCCATACAGAAATGGTTTGTCGAGATCGGTGTGGAAGAACTTAACTGGTCTGAACAGAGCCCTGACCTCAACCCCATCAAACACCTTAGGGATTAAATGCCGACTGTGAGCCAGGCCTAATTTCCCAAGATCAGTGCCCGACCTCACTAATGCTCTTGTGGCTGAATGGAAGCAAGTCCCCGGAGCAATGTTCCTACATGCAGTGGAAAGCCTTCCCAGAAGAGTGGAGGCTGTTATAGCAGCAAAGCAGGGACCAACTCCCATGTTAATGCCCATGATTTAGGAATGAGATGTTAGACAAGCAGGTGTCCACATACTTTTTGTCACTTCTCTCTCTGATCTCTCTCTCCTCGCTCTCGCTCTCCCTCTCGCTCTCCCTCTCTCTCTCTCTGAGTGTTCTCGATTATACAGGGCTATAATAGCTCCTCTTCAGCTTTCATGTCAGATCAAGTCAGCACTGTGTGCCAGGTTCACTGAGGCAGGAATTAGTACAAAAGTGCTGAAGAAAGCCAGGAGGGAGAGAGAGAGAAAGAGAGAGTTAGCGAGAGAGAGAGAGAGAGAAAGCAAGAGAGAGAGAGAGAGATGGCAGAGGGGCATGTATAGACACAGCTTTACTGACAAGAGAGAGAGAGTCGGTCAGGTTCTTTCCGGTCTAGTAACTGGACGATTAAATGCACGTTTCTGGAAATATGTCAATTTGGATGCGCAGATTTTTGTCATATACAGGCTACTGTAGGCTCTCTCACACCGGACACGAGTGAAAGGGAAAAGGCACAGCGCGTGCGAACCGAAACCGCTGACAGATCAAGTTTCACATACAGCCAGAGGAAACATCACCACATGGTTCTCAAATCCCAAGGCTCAATTTGCTGCCTGGCCGCCATCACATCTCAAACCTGAAGGACTGGGCTCACTCAGTGGCGTACTGCAGTTTCACGGGGCCCTGCAAGATCTGAGAAAGCATTTTTAAAGCTAACTTCCTGCATTTCTACACTTACTGCCATCGGGCAGAGAGAAAATTGTGCAGTTTCCTAGCTAATCTCATGCTATTCTACACATTTTGCCATGAGGCTGAGGGAAAATGTTGAGATCCATAGACATCCAGTGGTCTCACTCCGAGGCCTATTTGAGCTCGGTTGATTATGCAGTAAACATATAGAGTCTATACTCTTGAGTGTCCTCTCATCAGCAGCCTCTTGCCATATAGCCTACTGCACAGTTACAGTCAACGTGGTCTCAGAGCATTTTGTTTTATTCTGTACGTAAATCAAATACAATCAATTTAGTCTGATATGTTATGTTTCATATGTGTTAATTTGTGGATGTCCATCATCCATTGCGCATGATATGTTACAAATTACAATTCGTATGATATGTTACAAATTGCAATAACATACAATATGTTATGAATTTTCTAAATGTAAATGTTACGAATTTGCAAAAAGTATGATATGTTACGCTATCCAATTTGTTATGTCTAAAGTTAGCTAGGTGGCTAATGCTAATGTTAGCTAGCTGGCTAACGTTAGCTCAAGGGGTTAGGGTTAGGGGTTAAGGTTAGGGTTCAGGTTAGAAGTTAGTTAAAAGGGTTAACATTAGAGTTAAGGGAAGGTTTAGCTATAAGGGTTACGGTTAGGGTTAAGGTTAGGAGTTAGCTAAAAGGGTTAAGGGTTAAGTTACGGTTCATATAAGGAAATCAATCAATTTAAATAAAATCATTAGGTACTAATCTATGAAATTCACGTCTGTTGGTCACAGATACCTTAAAAAAAGGTAGGGGCATGGATCTGAAAACTAGTCAGTATCTGGTGTGAACACCATTTGCCTCATGCAGCACGACACATCTCTTTCACAAAGAGTTGATTTAGGCTGTTGATTGTGGCCTGTGGAATGTTGTCCCACTCCTCTTCAATGGCTGTGCGAAGTTGCTGGAAATGCCTGTCCATAACCCCACCGCCACCATGGGGCACTTTCTTCACAATGTACAGTTAAAACCGAGATTCATCCGTGAAGAGCACACTTCTCCAGCGTGCCAGTGGCCATCAAAGGTGAGCATTTCCCCACTGAAGTCAGTTACAATGGCAAACTACAGTGAAGATGACGAGCACGTAGATGAGCTTCCGTGAGACGGTTTCTGACCGTTTGTGCAGAAATTCTTTGGTTGTGCAAACCCACAGTTTCATCAGCTGTCCAGGTGACTGGTTTCAGACGATACCGCAGGTGAGAAATCCGGATGTGAGAAATAAGCTTTTTGTGCATTTTGAATATTTCTGGGATCTTTTATTTCAGCTCATGAAACATGGGAACAACACTTTACATGTTGCTTTATATTTTTTGTTCAGTATAATTTCAGTGTCACGGATTTACGTTTACTATGTCACGTCTAGTCTATGAGACCAGCCAGTTACAGTAGCTCTGGTCATCGGACAGATAACTTCTCTACAGTGTACTGCATAGGCCTATGAGGCGGGCAGACACTGCTCCGGCTAATGTGGGCATGCTGTGTGTGTACAGAGGAGGAAATACACAGCTGGAGAAAATCAATAAGGACAGAGCGGATGCGGGAGCAATTATAAATGTTCTGCTTGTGTTGGAATTCCTCAGAAAAGCAATGCATAGGGAATAGGATCAGAGGTAACGAACACCGGAAATATATCTGGGTGGAAAAGCATCCCTAGGCATCTCTGAGCCATTTTTCCAACCCTTATGTTCTCATAACAACTACATCTTTACCGACCCTTATGTTAGGCTACAAATTCAATATAGGCCTATAATAATTGATACAAATGCTCCAATCATATAATAATTTGAAAACATTTGTTGTAATGAATATGACATGCATAGGCCTGATCTGATTTAACATCCCTATAACTTTGTTATTGGACTTGCACACTACCAATGCACATGGTAGCATATGCTATGTCAATTTTCAGTTCAATTAATACGCCAAGTGCCAAAAGGCTACTTAATACACTGAACACAAATATAAACGCAACATGCAACAAATCTAAAGATTATACTGACTTACAGGTCATATAAGGAAACCAAAGCAATTGAAATAAAAATCATTAGGCCCTAATCTATGGATTTCAGATGACTTGGAATACAGATATGCGTTTGTTGGCCATAGATACCTTTAAAAAAAGTCATGGCGTGGATCAGAAAACCAGTCAGTATCTGGTGTGACCACCAGTTGCCTCATGCAGCGTGACATTTCTCTTTCGTATAGAGTTGATCAGGCTGTTGATTGTGGCCTGTGGAATGTTGTCCCACTCCTCTTCAAAGTGAAATTGCTGGATATTGGCTGGAAATGGAACACGCTGTCGTACACGTCGATCCAGAGCATTGCTAACATGCTCAATGGGTGACATGTCTGGTGGGTACGCAGGCCATGGAAGAACTGGGACATTTTTAGCTTCCTGAAATTGTGTACAGATCCTTGCGACATGTGGCCGTGCATTATCATGCTGAAACATGAGGTGATGGCGGCAGATGAATGGCACGACAATGGGCCTCAGGATCTCGTCAAAGTAACTCTGTGCATTCAAATGCATTTGTGTTCATTGTCCATAGCTGATGCCTGCCCATACCAGAAATGCTCACTAAACACATTTGTGCACAACATTTGAGAGAATTAAGCCTCTTGTACATAAGGAACATTTCTGGGATCTGTTATTTCAGCTCATGAAACATGGGACCAACACTTTACATGTCGCTTTATATTTTTATTCAGTATAAAACACACCTCTAGCCATCAAACAAACTTTTTAAATCAACGTTATTTCCACGTCATTTCAATGAAATTACCTTGAACCAATGTGGAAAAGACTGAATTGATCTGTACACTGTGAAATATTTCACGAGGCCCAGTGTTAAGACTTTGAAGTTATTAAAACAAATAAAAAAAAGTATCTCTCTCTCTCTCTCTCTGTTCTTATCTCGCGGCAGAGAGGGCGTGCGGCGTGGAGAATGGATTGTCAAGTCAACCAAGTCAGAGCAGCAATTCCCATCTCCCCCAGGTAACGCAGTCACACACGAAAGTGCATTTCAGACAGCGATTTACCTCCTTCCTGGCTATGAAATAAATAAATAAAATAAATCACTAGCAGTTGTTTTTTAACTAAGGGTGAATTTCTTGTTTTTCTGGTTATTCTCAACTGAGTATTTTTTTAGAGGGCCATTACTCTGCAGTACAGGTCAGTGAGTAGTCGCTAACCTAGTCAAATGTTCCTGATAGTCACTCTAGCATAGGTGGGATTGCAAATGTCGGTTGGGTCTTTTGCCCATTTATTAGCAGCAAAGATAAAACATAAAGAATGCAATGCAGGCAATTGTAGTTACCGTAGGCGCTTATCATAATTCCAAGGTGTAAATGGTGAGAACATTAAGAACTGTATCAAAGATTATCTATTATATTGACAAGATAGTCGAGTGACCGCTCTAACAATGGAAATACATGTCCTCAAACATGGAAGGCAGGCGGGTGGAGGCGAGATCAGGTGGGACCATTCTAGCCACTGAGAGGGCAGATACGTGTGTGAACAACAGGCACAACTCTGATATAACGTTTTTTTTTTCAAAGTTGCCAAAATACCTTGTGCGTCCACTTATATTAGTGCATTCGTGACAACCTAGCCATTATGACAATTCAATTCGATCAAATAAGCCTCACGGACCAATTACATTTTTTTGTTGACCAAATTCGACATTAACCTCCATACAAAAATTCCTCACTTTGTGGTCTTATTTTTGGGGACAGATTTTGGGCATCGTAAACCATCTCACTTTGCCTCTTCCTATCTGACTGTATTCTCTCCATACCTGTGCATTCCCACTTTCTGGTCACCTGTGTGCCTATATACTGTACGCGTGATCAGTGACCCCTGACCCAACATATAGTTCCTTCTAGTGTAAACATTAATTGGAATATACCTGTACATACAGTGCATTCGGAAAGTATTCAGACCCCTTGACTTTTTCCACATTTTGTTATGATACAGAAAATTTATTAAAAAAATACGTTTTCCCCTAATTAATCTACACACAATATCTCATAATGACAAAGCGAAAACAGGTTATTCAAAATGTTTGCAAATGCATGAAACAATAACATTTACATACAGTACCAGTCAACGTTTTGGACACACCTACTCATTCAAGGGATTTTCTTTATTTTTACGATTTTCTGCATTGTAGAATAATAGTGAAGACATCAAAACTATGAAATAACACATATGGAATCATGTAGTAACCAAAAAAGTGTTAAACAAAAAAAACTGTCATCAAGGCAAAGGGTGGCTACTTTGAAGAATCTCAAATATAAAATATAATTTGATTTGTTTAACACTTTTTTGGTTATTACATGATTCCATATGTGTTATTTCATTGTTTTGATGTCTTCACTATTATTCTACAATGTAGAAAATAGTAAAAATAAAGAAAAACCCTTGAATGAGTAGGTGTGTCCAAACCTTTGACTGGTACTATAAGTATTCAGAACCTTTACTCAGCACTTTGTTGAAGCACCTTTGGCAGCGATTACAGGCTCAAGACTTCTTGGGTACAGCGCTACAAGCTTGGCACACCTGTATTTGGGGAGTTTCTCAAATTCTTCTCTGCAGATCCTCTCAAGCTCTGTCAGATTGGATGGGGAGCATAGTTGCACAGCTATGTATGGGGCGGCAGGTAGCCTAGTGGTTAGAGCGTTGGACTTGTAACCGGAGGGTTGCAAGTTCGAATCCCTGAGCTGACAAGGTAAAAATCTGTCGTTCTGCCCCAGAACAAGGCAGTTAACCCACTGTTCCCCGGGCACCGAAGACGTGGATGTCGATTAAGGCAGCCCCCGCACCTCTCTGATTCAGAGGGGTTCGGTTAAATGCAGAAGACACATTTCAGTTGAAGGCATTCAGTTGTACAACTGACTAATAATGGTGACTTTGACTTTGACTTCAGGTTTCTCCAGAGATGTTCGATTGAGTTCAAGTCCGGGCTCTGGCTGGGCCACTCACGGACATTCAGAGACTTGTCCCGAAGCCAATTCTGCATTGTCTTGGCTGTGTGCTTATGATTGATGTCCTGTTGGACCTTCACCCCATGTCCTGTGAACCTTCACCCCAGTCTGAAGTCCTGAGTGCTTTGGAGAAGGTTTTTTTTCATCAAGGATCTCTCTGTACTTTGTTCCGTTCATCTTTCCCTCGATTCTGACTAGTCTCCCAGTCCTGCCTCCTGAAAAACATCCCGACAGCATGATGCTGCCACCACCATGCTTCACCGTAGGGATGGTGCCAGGTTTTCTCCAGACGTAACGCTTGCCATTCAGGCCAAAGAGTTCAATCTTGGTTTCATCAGACCAAAGAATCTTGTTTCCCATGGTCTGAGAGTCTTTTAGGTGCCTCATTTGCTTTTTACTGAGGAGTGGCTTCTGGCTGGCACCTTCACCATAAAGGCCTGAGTGCTGCAGAGATGGTTGTTCTTCTGGAAGCTTCTCCCATCTCCACAGAGGAACTCTTGAGCTTTGTCAGAGTGACCATTGTGTTCTTGGTCACCTCCCTGACCAAGGCCCTTCTCCCCCGATTGCTCAGTTTGGCCAGCCGGCCAGCTCTAGGAAGAGTGTTGGTGGTTCCAAACTTCTTCCATTTAAGAATGATGGAGGCCTCTGTGTTCTTGGGGACCTTCAATGCTGCATTCCTTTTTTGGTGCCCTTCCCCAGATCTGTGCCTCAACACAATCCTGTCTCAGAGCTCTACGGACAATTCCTTTCGACCTCATGGCTTGGTTTTTGCCTCTGACATGTACTGTCAACTACAACACCTTATATAGACAGGTGTTTGCCTTTCTAAATCATGTCCAGTCAATTGAATATAACACAGGTGGACTCTAATCAAGTTGTAGAAACATTTTAGGGATGATCAAGGGAAACAGGATGCGCCTGAGCTCAATTTCGAGTCTCATAGCAAAGGGTCTGATTACTAATGTAAATAAGGTATTTATGTTGTTGTTCGTTTCATAAATTTGCATACATTTCTTGTCATTATGGGGTATTGTGTGTAGATTGATGAGGACATTTTTTATTTAATCCATTTTAGAATAAGGCTGTAACATAACAAAATGTGGAAAAAGTCAAGGGGTCTGAATACTTTTGAATGCACTGTAGAACACAACCAGTGGAGGCTGCTGAGGGGAGGTCGGCTTACAATAATGGCTGGAACAGCACTAATGGAATGGCATCAAACACATGGAAACCATGTTTGTTGTATTTGATACCATTCCACTAATTCCGCTCAAGCCATTACCACAAGCCTATCCTCGTCAATTAAGGTGCCACCAACCTCCTGCGAACACAACAACCAAATAAGTATGCAAAAATGGCTCAATACAATATACAATATGGATAGGCTTATGATACTTCCCGACTTTTATGAAAGATGAAAGTGAGAACATACACAGACTACAAAACATGAACACCTTTCAATTACATAGACTGAACAGGTAAAAGCTATGACCCCTTATTGAAGACGGGCCAGCATCCCTGTGGAACACTTTCGACATCTTGTAGAGTCCATGCCCTGACGAATTGAGGCTGTTCTGAGGGCAACTCAATATTTGGAAGGTGTTCTTAATGTTTTATACAGTGTAGTTTGTAGTGGTGTTCAGCTCCTTGTTGCCATTGGAGTATAGAGCAACTATATTGGGTCTTGAAACAGTGACCCTGAGGTTCCAGCTCAAGCGCACTACATCCCGTGCTATAAAATTGCAGACCTCTTGGCAGATGCCATAGTTATAAGGGGTGGATAGAGCCAAAGGGAAGCTGCACTTTCTCTGAAAGGTTTAATTTCATCCCTCAGGCGTGTTTTCTCTTTCAATGGTCTCTGTTCCAAAGGTCAACATGTGCACCGCCTCCTGTATCTTCCCTCTACATGGATAAAGAAGGTCCCTGGGTTGGATAATAATGATCTGGAGTGATCTAAACCTGTGCTAGTTGTTAAGCTGCTGACAGCAGATCTAGGATCAGATTACCTGATGACCAACTTCACATGGCCTTACATTGGGCCATGAAGAACTGTAATGAAACATATAGGAGGTATTTGGAGCTAATCCATGCCATCTACTTTTCCCTCAATCTCAGTGTACTGTATGTTACTCACTGACAAAGAGGAGAATAGAGAGGAGGGATAAGAGGAGAAGATAGTGATAGAGAATGGTGAGAAGTGGCTGAGAGAACAGGTGATAAAGATAATGGATAGAGAGGAAGGTGGGAAGGATAGAGGGAGATGTGGGGAAGAAAGTGACATAGAGAGGTGGATATAGAATAAAGGAAGATGAGAGAGGGTGAGAATGAGAGTGAGTTGGAAAAGATTGTGGTAGACTAGGGATGGAGAATGGAGGGATAGAGATGGATAAAGGAGAAAGGAGAGGGTGAGGATAAGAGTGAGTTGGAGAAGATGGTGGTAGACTAGGGATGGAGAATGGAGGGATAGAGATGGATAAAGGAGAAAGGAGAGGAGAGAGGGTGAGGATGAGAGTGAGTTGGAGAAGATGGTGGTAGACTAGGGATGGAGAATGGAGGGATAGAGATGGATGAAGGAGAAAGGAGAGGAGAGAGGGTGAGCATGAGAGTGAGTTGGAGAAGATGGTGGTAGACTAGGGGTGGGGAATGGAGGGATAGAGAAGGAGAAAGGAGAAAGGAGAGAGATGAAGGGAAGGGGGAGGGAGGGGAAATAAGGGGGTTAGAAGTGCTGTCAAGACCTGTCACAGACCCCCACTCTGAAGGAGGAGTAGAATTAACCATGGATCACGTCAGAAGGGAAATACTACCATCAAAGGGATTAGCATATCCTATTTTCTCTCCCTTGTCTCTCTCTCTCTCTCTCTCACTTCTTGTCGTCCTCCTTCTCTTTCGCTCTTCTCTCACTTTCTATCTCTCTCTACCTCCCCCTCTCTGTTCCCGCCCCCCATCTCTCTCTCTCTCTCTCTCTCTCTCTCTCGCTCTCTCGCTCTCTCGCTCTCTCTCTCGCTCTCGCTCTCGCTCTTTCTCTTTTTCTCTCTCCTCTCTCATGAACTGTTTCTTTCAGCAGATGGAGACAGCGAGTGCTCCTCTCCTCAGTGTCTGGCCAGGTTGTAATTGCAGTGAACCTGACATCTTCCAACAAAGACCTTCTGAATCAGTCTGTGACATTTCCCTTAATGGAGAGTTACCGTGACATAGCTGTAGTCTAGGTAGAGCTGGGACAGGACAGGGATACTCTGGGAGCATGGCAATAGTTTAAAGTGGCTTCCTTTCCTTCATCTGAATCTGCAACATATCCTATGTGATGACTTGCCAAACTAAAATATTATCCCTGAGTGGCCAAACTCACATGACATGACCTGACCAATACTGCACCACTACCATTTATTGTTGCTATGACTGCACCATGGCCAAACAGTATTATAACCAGGGTCAGGTAGTCACATGATCAAGCTATATCATGACCATGGCCAAAATATGAGGGACCACATTGCAACCATGATGTTTCTCACCTTAATCCTCCCTACTACCTTCCCCGGTCTAACCACAGGGCAACCAGCTGCACAGTCTACACTGCCTCATTAGTGCCAAGGTCATCACTGATTACATTACAGGGGAGTTATTGAGTGGTGATTAGGACAATGGTTATTTATTTGTGTGGGTGGGCATGGGTACGTTATTTATTTGTTTGGGCGGGCATGGGTACGGTTATTTATTTTTGTGGGTGGGCATGGGTACGGTTATTTGCGCAAGTGTGTGTGGGCATGGGTACGGTTATTTATTTGTGTGGGTGGGCATGGGTACGATTATTTGCGTAAGTGTGTGTGGGCATGGGTACGGTTATTTATTTGTGTGGGTGGGCATGGGTACGGTTATTTATTTGTGTG
>QNTS01003479.1:50339-93135 GCA_003317085.1 Hucho hucho | reverse complement strand
CGATTAAGGAAGAGAGACTGGCGCTGGTAAACCATGTTAAGATTATTCACAGTAACTTCAAGAGACTGGCTGAGTTCTCATGTTTGAATAGCAAGTAATCCTTGAGCAGACAGACTCACACGCATGGACGCACACACACACACACACACACACACACACACACACACACACACACACACACACACACACACACACACACACACACACACACACACACACACACACACACACACACACACACACACACACACACACACACACACACAGGTACATATTCATTTATGCCTTGGTTCAGTTTGATACAAGGATGATATTAGAAAACATGAGAACCCCGGTGCTGATCTTATTATCATAAGGTAACTCATTTAAAGCATATGTGTAACTTTTTCTTCTTAAAACGTACTCTGTGAAATGACTGGGGCAGCAACATGTCTTCCAACAATACATTACACTCAAAGCCTGTCTCTGATTCATTATGTGGAACAAAATAACAAGCATCAAACAGCAAGGTTTTCTGAGAGTTGCATTATAGTGAGAAGATTAAACTGAACCTAGACTGTTCTATATTCAGAGGACACACTGAATTGTTTTGCCCAAAGCATCACATTCCTCTTTATTTTTTTCCGGCCACTTCAATTAAACAAAAACCACCTTGCTGCTACAAATCAATCCATTATTTTTTACTTCTTTCTTTCATTCTCCCACCTTCCCTCCATCAGCTAATTTCAGATATGCAATCTCCTTTTAGCTCCTTCTGCTCTCTCATTGGCTGTGCTTCGGTGCTCCTTATTAAAATGTATATTTTCAAATCATTCTTCAAAGGGGAGCTGTTAGCCCGGAGAGCCAAACCAATGCTCCGTGTAACAGGAAATTAAAAGGAGGCTGAGTGAAACGAGATATCCCGTCTTTGTCGTTGCATTCTGCGTGGTGACGCGAGGCGGCCGTGTATCTCCCGGGTGACAAAACATGGCAGAGATATCTCTGACTCCATCTCTACAGTTTACTGAGGCCTGGATGTAATAAACACATAAGACTTTGATGTGTAGGTGTGTTGGAACGTCTTGTGTTGACAACAGCTGCCTTGGGTAAATTGTGAAGATGAGGTAGGGGATGGTACTGTATCTCTTTGAAACCATTCACAATCACCATTCTTGGAGAGTATGTGCATCAAAGAGTTGTTCACTGCTTGTTTCATTAACTGTTCAATTGCAAAACATTGACCCAGAGATGAAAACAAGAAGACAATATGATGACTGGTATGGGAAAAGAGGCTGATGCAATAATATTTTGGTTGGTCTCTATATTTGTCCTATTTAACACATGTACAAGTGTGTATTATATGCCTGAATTGGAGATGTGTTTTTTCATATCCCAACAGCCCCTGAGAAACCCTCAGAGAGTGCGGTCACACTGGCAACCCTGGAGCAATTAGTGTTAAGGCACATCAACAGATTTATTTTCACCTTGTTGGCTCAGGGATTCAAACTAATGACCTTTCAGTTACTGGCCCAAAGCTCTAAACGCTCGGATACCTGCCACTCATAATGTGATTGGCCCAGGCTGCAATGTTTAATTAATCACTGACTTATCAAAGCCAACGCAGGCTCTTTAACCCGCACATCAAAGAGCTCCTATTGGATTAAACCAATGATTGACAGTGGGTGATAACCCCGCATGTTGTCTCCTACCGGCCATATCCCTGCTCACTAACTAACCCAGACCTTCTTATAAAGGGGGGATAGAGAGAATGAAAGAGGGATGGAGAGAGAGAACAGTCCTCTCCTCTGCCAGTACCTTTCTGTCATTAAAGTGCAGGACGCAGCAGCAAGACTAAGGGCTAGGCCCCATTTTTCTCAATTTCCGCCTGAATGACATGCCCAAAGTAAACTGCCTGTTGCTCAGGCCCTGAAGACAGGATATGCAGATAATTGGTACCATTGGAAAGAAAACACTTTGAAGTTTGTCGAAATGTTAAAATAATGTAGGAGAATATAACACAATAGATATGGTAGGAGAAAATCAAAAGAAAAACCAACCTGAATTATTTTGTTTTTGAGAGACCATCCTCTTAGAATGGCAAGTATAAGGTTATATTGAAAATTAGCTCCCTGGATGCAATTCCTATGGCTTCCACAGGGTGTCAGCAGTCTATGTTCAAGGTTTCAGGCTTGTAACTTCAAAAACGAATAAGAAATATCAGTTTTAGTACAGGGACACAGTCTTGGAAATTTGTGTTTTCGCGCGCCATGAAGACAGGACGCACCTGCTATGATCGGTTTCCTATTGAACATACTTCTTTCCGTAAGAAATATTATGGTTTGATTACATTTTAGGGTATCTCAGGAGTAAATAGAAACGTATTTTGACTTGTTGAAACAAAGTTTAGGGGTAGATTTTTGGATTCCTTTCTCTGCATGTTGAACGAGAGGATTACTCAAATCGATGGTGCCAACTAAACTGTCTTTTTGGGATAT
This sequence comes from Hucho hucho, assembly GCA_003317085.1. Lineage (NCBI taxonomy): Eukaryota > Metazoa > Chordata > Actinopteri > Salmoniformes > Salmonidae > Hucho > Hucho hucho. The sequence continues at coordinate 90,661 of QNTS01003479.1, read as the reverse complement.
AAAGAAGGATTTTATCTAACAAAACGACACTAGATGTTATAGCTGGGACCCTTTGGATGACAAATCAGAGGAAGATTTTCAAAAAGTAAGTGAATATTTCCTCGCTATTTGTGAATTTATGAAACCTGTGCCCGTGGAAAAATATTTTAATGTGGGGCGCCGTCCTCAAACAATCACATGGCATGTTTGAGCTGTAATAGCTACTGTAAATCGGACAGTGCAGATAGATTAACAAGAATGTAAGCTTTCAACCGATATAAGCCACTTATTTGTACCTAAATGTTTAATATCCATCATTTTTATGGTTATTTATTTGAATTGCGCGCCCTCCAGCTTCACCGGAAGTTGTCCCGCTAGCGCCTAGGCCTAAAAGGTTAAATCAAATCAAATGTAATTTATTTTTGTTGGTCACATACATGTGTTTAGCAGATGTTATTGTGGGGGTAGTGAAATGCTTGTGCTTCTAGTTCCGACAGTGCAGCAATATAAGTAATTTCACAAGAAATACCTAACAAAAATACCTCACAAACCTTTACAGATGCACAATCGAAAGCATCCTGTCGGGCTGTATCACTGCCTGGTACGGCAACTGCACCGCCCTCCACCGCAAGGCTCTCCAGAGGGTAGTGTGGTCTGCACAACGCATCACCAGGGGCAAACTACCTGCCCTCCATGACACTTACAGTACCCGACGTCACAGGAAGGCCAAAAAGATCATCAAGGACAACATCCACCCGAGCCACTCCCTGTTCACCCCGTTATCATCCAGAAGGCGAGGTCAGTACAGGTGCATCAAAGCTGAGACCGAGAGACTGAAAAACAGCTTCTATCTCAAGGCTGTTGAACAGCCATCACTAACATAGCGAGGTTGCTGCCAACATACAGACTCAAATCTCTGGCCACTTTAATAAATTGACTTAATAAAGGGATCACTAGTCACTTTAAATAACTCCACTTTAATAATGTTTACATATCCTACATTACTCATCTCATATGTATATACAGTATTCTATACCATCTACTGCATCTTGCCTATGCCGCACGGCCATCACTCATCCATATATTTATATTTACATATTCTTATTCATCCCTTTACATTTGTGTGTATAAAGTAGTTGTTGTGAATTTGTTAGATTACTTGTTAGATATTACTGCATTGTCGGAACTAGAAGCACAAGCATTTCGCTACACACGCAATAACATCTGCTAATCATGTGTATGTGACCAATAAAATCTGATTTGATTTTGATTTGATTAATACACACAAATCTAAGGAATGGAATTAAGAATATATAAATAATGGATGAGCAATGTCAGAGCGAACGCTGTGGGAGAAACGCAAGACTGCCAAACGCCTGCCTGATGCCCATCCAAATTTACCCACAATCCTCAGCGTCCGTTCCCTCTCCTTTGCTCCCAGAATGCAAAGCCTCTTAGACGCTGGGACCCCACCACAGTTTGGCTGCGACAAAAGAATTGTGTGAAATACCCGGCGGGCCTATGGTTTATGGCTGGCAGCTTTACATATAAAACAGGCAGGCCTATCTGTCTCCTCGCAGGCTGCGGCCACAAAGTCCGAATCCCAGCTTTGAGCACTCTGAGGATCCTCACTCTGGAGTTCTGAGGAGAGACAGATTAACACCACCAAACACTGCTCCTATCCTCCTGCCTGGCTGACGGAGGGATGGGAGAGGGAGGGGGAAAACCTGGATGATAGTGTTACAGAGGAAAGTTTATACTCGTGAACGTCTCTGACTTACTTTCATATGTTCTGTAGCAGAATACCTGGCACTTTTTGGGGGAGTTGGTTTGTTGGGTTGGAGTCACCATCTTGCTCTTGGCAGACTAAATGTAAAAGTTAATCCAATGTAGGAGTTTCAGCTGCTGAAGTTGACTGCTTGGCACTTTCATACAGTTGCTGTCCATGGTGCTGCATTGACCAGAGACATAGATAGTCAGAATTCAGCTAAACAGTCAAGTCAGATGAGGAGAAACCTTAAATCAGTTTCTTCGGTAAGTTTCATACACCTGGCATTTTGAAGCGTTCAAATCTAGTTATATTTAAGTAAACACTGACATCTAGTGGAAGTGTCCTGCACAGACTCAAACTGATATGAAAGACAACTTATGCAGAAAGTTGCACCCCACTCCTGTTTAGCAGGAAGATGCAAAGCTCACTACAGAACAGCGCTGTAACATGCAGCAATTCAATATTCAGCGAACTGTCTTATAGAAGGACCAATAAACTTAGTAAACAATCAAGAATCAAAACAACAATTGAAGGCTAAGGAACACCGTCATCCAAACATAGACTTTTAAAAGTAAACCTTCATCAAAAGAGTTGTTACAAGTGAAAGTAAACCTTCTGTTCCAAAGCCATAACAGAGAGATAAGCAGTGAGACATGGCCTCTAAAGTATCTCTCTCCGGGGTCAATTTGTCCTGCCCTGTGTGCTGTGACATCTTCAAGGATCCTGTGGTCCTGTCGTGTAGCCATTCCAGGTGGAACTCAAAACTGCACTGGAGCCCTTATCAGGAACTAAACAAAAAAAGTGTTAAACAAATCAACACGTTGGCTCAAACGCAATAAGAAGGAAAGAAATTCCACAAATTAACTTACAACAAGGCACACCTGTTAAATGAAATGCAAAAAGGGTGACTACCTCATGAAGCTGGTTGAGAGAATGCCAAGAGTGTGAAAAGCTGTCATCAAGGCAAAGGCTACTTTGAAGAATATAACATATCAAATATATTTCCATATGTGTTATTTCATAGTTTTGATGTCTTCACTATTATTCTACAATGTAGTAAATAGTAAAAATAAAGAAAAACACTAGAATTAGTATTTGTGTCAAAATTCTTTACTGGTACTGTAGAATTTCCAGCTGCTGAATTTGACTGGTTTACAAGTCTGTACAGTTGATATTGTTGCACTGTTGGAGCTAGGAACAAAAGAATTTCGCTACACCTGCAATAAAATCTGCTAAATATGTGTATGTCATTAATAAGATTTTATTGTATTTGCTGTCCATGGTTCTGAATTGAAAAGAGCCATAGATTGGCAGATATCAGCTTACTGTCCTCTGTCAAGTCAAGTTCAGTTTCATGAACCTAGCATTTAGACACATTTAAGGTTGACTTTAGGCATGACAAATAGTCCAACTCTTCAAACAGAAATGAGGTGTGGCTTTGGTGGTTCATTGATGTATCACTCTGGTCATGTGCACTGTGACTGACGCAGCTAATTCATTAGCCAAGCTAGTCACAGTAGCTAGTCAGTAACTCCTCCAGTCTGTGTTGACGTCAATTCACAGGATTTGTTTTTGGACGAAAGCTGTAGAGATCGGTAAGAAATGGCACTTCAGTAGTCAAATATCTTATTCATCAATTTCCCGTAGTTTTTAAGCATTAAATTACCTGGTATGATGGTACACTGATCAGTTATACAGTTTAAAATCCAGTTATATTTAACTAAACACTGACATCTAGTGGAAGTGTCCTGGAAATTAGCAGAGAGCTCACCCCACTCCAAGGGGTGTATTAATTCAGCTGATTTAGTTGCAAAACGTATCTTAAATGGAAGCAAACGAAACAGGGGGGGGACTTACCTGCATTTGTCCAATAGAAACTAGCATTTTAGTTGCAACTATTTGGACTAATAATTACACCCCTGTTTAGCAGTAAGGAGCAACACTCACAACAGAACAGCGCTGTAACATTCATCTATTCAGATAAAGCTGTGGTTATAAAATAGTTTGACAACCCTTTTCACAAGATTTTAAATGATATCAATCTCATCCGTTTATCTTTTCCAGTGATGAAGACATGGATCTCTCATGGTATGGTGGGGTATCTAAAATGGGTCAACTTTGAGCAGCTTTATCTCTTGAATATTTTGGCATTTAGGTACATAAGGTCACTTTCTGAGCACTTCTACAATGGGCAAATATGTATGGAAGATTTCCATTAAATCAAAAGGTGTGCTGTGAAAAAGTGATTGAATTCAAATGGATTTATCCTACACTCTTAGAAAAAGGGTTCCAAAAGGGTTCTTTGGCTGTTCCCGTAGGAGCACCCTTTTTGGCACCAGGTAGAACCCATTTGGATTCTACCTGGACCCAAAAGGGTTCTACTTGGAATAAGAAAGGGTTATTCACAGGGTTCTCCTATGGGGAAAGCCGAAGAAACCTTTAAGGTTCTAGATAGCACCTTTTTTTGCAAGAGTGTATAGTCACATGTGAATAAAGATCTTGTCACGCCCTGACCATAGAGAGCCCTCTGGGTTTCTCTATGGTGTGTTGGGCCAGGGCGTGACTAGGGTTTTCTAGGGGGGGGGTTTGTGTTGGTTTCCAATTAGAGGCAGCTGTTAGTCGTTGCCTCTGATTGGGAATCCTATTTAGTTTGTTCCCTTCCCCACCTGCCTTGGTGGGTTATTTTTATTTTTTTTGTATGTGCTGGTGTGCACACACTTATGTCCGATCTGTTGGTGCTTCTTGTTTTCTAGTAAGTTTCACTTCCAATAAATATGTGGAACGCAACACCTGCTGCTCCTTGGTCCGTCCTTTTTCCAGATCGTGACATCTGTGTGCCAATCCACTCCTTTTACACAGCATCTCTTTATAATGTTGTGTCAATCCAGGAGGAACTCAAGACCGCACTGGAGCCCTTACAGGAGAAGCTGAAGGTCTTTAGAGAAGTTAAACTGACCTGTGATCAAACAGCCAACCACATCAAGGTAAGAATACAGAGTGAAGCTGAGATACAATGATAATGTGGAGAGTTACCATAACCCTGTGGAATTATAGATGATCAGTTATTGATGATATCGTTGACATTCCTCTCTGCTGTCTCCAGAGCCAGGCCCAGCACAGAGGCTGATTAAGATGGGGATTGACAAGTTTCATCAGCTTCTACATGAGGAAGAGAGCCAGGATAGCTGCACTGGAGGAAGAGGAGCAGAAGTCAGATGATGATCAAGAAGATTGAGGAGATGAGCAGAGATCATCGCTTTCAGACACAATCAGAACCATAGAGGAAGAGCTGGTAGCTGAGGTCATCTCATTCCTGCAGGTAAGGACTAATCTACCTCTGATAAATCCACGGCCCTATCAATTATGAAATAAATACTGTAGTAATCAATTGATATGTTTTAGATTGATTTGCTATGATCAATACATCTATTAATGTGTTATTTTGTTCTCCTACAGAACTACAAAGGTACAGTGAAAAGGTAAGGGGACTTTATTATGTCTCTCTTCTCTGTGGTTCTGTATCCAACCGCACAGCAACACTGACTCCTGAATGCCCAGTGCACACTGCCAGATCCAGAGGGTTTTAGGAGCGCTGATAGACGTGGCAAAGCACCTGGGCAACCTGCAGTCCAGAGTCTGGGAGAAGATGCAGGAAATAGTTCAGTACAGGAAGTATTTAAGGGGTATAACTTATTATATACTGTAGATCATGACATCACTATGACTCTCCAATACAGAAGAGACAGTGAATTATATTTAAAGTGGCACTCCAGTCTCCTTTTTTATTTGAGTTATTTAACTAGGCAAGTCAATTAAGAACATTCTTATTTACAATGACGGCCAACCGGGGAATAGTGGGTTAACTGCCTTGTTCAGAGGCAAAACGACAGATTTTTACATTGTCAGCTCGGGGATTCAATCCAGCAACCTTTTGGTTACTGGCCCAACGCTCCAACCACTAGGCTACCTGCCGTCCTTATCACCTGATTCACTGAACAAAGGCCCATGTCAAAAGATGTTCCAGATATCCTCATGACATGGTACAAGTGTTGGGGGGGCTTTCCAATTATGTCTTCTAATACTCCTCTGTTGATCCTCAAGCAGGAGGGAGGCAGATGACATCAGTGCACCCATCAGACCAACTCATTGAATGGACAACTCCTTGAAGTTTGCAGTTGTGTATAAAAAAACACTATTTTGCTAAAAAAAGTGTTTTCCCTGAAGTCTGAACATTACTGTATTTATGAGATATTGTATTTTATCATGACAAATACAAAAATCGATGGAGTGCATCTATACAACATCAAACCAGTATTCATCAAAAATCAGATGGTATGTTTACAGATGTGAAGTTAAGAGAATTTCCCAATAAGTAATATGCACATACAGTGAGGGGAAAAAAGTAGCCCATTCCAGCCTTGTGTAGGTCTACAATCTTGTCCCTGACATCCTTGGAGAGCTCATTGGTCTTGGCCATGGTGGAGAGTTTGGAATCTGATTGATTGCTTCTGTGGACAGGTGTCTTTTATACAGGTAACAAGCTGAGATTAGGAGCACTCCCTTTAAGAGTGTGCTCCTAATCTCAGCTCGTTACCTGTATAAAAGACACCTGGGAGCCAGAAATCTTTCTGATTGAGAGGGGGTCAAATACTTATTTCCCTCATTAAAATGCAAATCAATTCTTAACATTTCTCACATGCGTTTTTCTGGATTTTTTTGTTCTCACTGTTCAAATAAACCTACCATTCAAATTATAGACTGATAATTTCTTTGTCAGTGGGCAAATGTACAAAATCAGCAGGGGATCAAATACTTTTTTCCCTCACTGTATATAAAACAAAACATACAACACATAGCAGTATATATCATATACAGTAATGTATTCCCCCTTCACTTTAATTAATCTAGTGTGTGTTCTCTGTCCAGCTCCAGTGACTCTGGACCCCAACACTGCCCACCCACATCTAATCCTGTCTGGTGATCTGACCAGTGTGAGATAGTCAAAATGAACAGCAGCTTCCTGACAACCCAGAGAGGTTTGATGAGGATGGAACAGTCCTGGGCTCTGAGGGTTTTAACCCAGGAACACACAGCTGGGACATTGATGTTGGGGAGAATACATTCTGGTACCTGGGTGTGACCACAGAGTCTGTCCAGAGGAATGTACAGTCATGGCCAAAAGTTTTGAGTGACACAAATATACATTTTCACAAAGTCTGCTGCCTCAGTTTGTATGATGGCAATTTGCATATACTCCAGAAAGTCATGAGTGATCAGGTGAATTGCAAAGTCCCTCTTTGCCATGCAAATGAACTGAATCCCCCAAAAACATGTCCACTGCATTTCAGCCCTGCCACAAAAGGACCATCTGACATCATGTCAGTGATTCTCTCGTTAACACAGGTGTGAGTGTTGACGAGGACAAGGCTGAAGATCACTCTGTCATGCTGATTGAGTTTGAATAACAGACTGGAAGCTTCAAAAGGAGGGTGGTGCTTGGAATCATTGTTCTTCCTCTGTCAACCATAGTTTCCTGCAAGGAAACACGTGCTGTCATCATTGCTTTGCACAAAAAGGGCTTCACAGGCAAGGATATTGCTGCCAGTAAGATTGCACCTAAATCAACCATTTATCAGATCATCAAGAACTTCAAGGAAAGCGGTTCAATTGTTGTGAAGAAGGCTTCAGGGCGCCCAAGAAAGTCCAGTAAGTGCCAGGACCGTCTCCTAAAGTTGATTCAGCTGTGGGATCGGGGCACCACCAGTACAGAGCTTGCTCAGGAATGGCAGCAGGCAGGTGTGAGTGCATCTGCATGCACAGTGAGGTGAAGACTTTTGGAGGATGGCCTGGTGTCAAGAAGGGCAGCAAAGAAGCCACTTCTCTCCAGGATAAACATCATGGACAGACTGATATTCTGCAAAAGGTACAGGGATTGGACTGCTGAGGACTGGGGTAAAGTCATTTTCTCTGATGAATCCCCTTTCCGATTGTTTGGGGCATCCGGAAAAAAGCTTGTCCGGTGAAGACAAGGTGAGCGCTACCATCAGTCCTGTGTCATGCCAACAATAAAGCATCCTGAGACCATTCATGTGTGGCGTTGCTTTTCAGCCAAGGGAGTGGGCTCACTCACAATTTTGCCTAAGAACACAGCCATGAATAAAGAATGGTACCAACACATCCTCCGAGAGCAACTTCTCCCAACCATCCAGGAACAGTTTGGTGACGAACAATGCCTTTTCCAGCATGATGGAGCACCTTGCCATAAGGCAAAAGTGATAACTAAGTGGCTCGGGGAACAAAACATCGATATTATGGGTCCATGGCCAGGAAACTCCCCAGACCTAAATCCCATTGAGAACTTGGTCAATCCTCAAGAGGCAGGTGGACAAACAAAAACCCACAAATTCTGACAAAATCCAAACATTGATTATGCAAGAATGGGCTGCCATCAGTCAGGATGTGGCCCAGAAGTTAATTGACAGCATGCCAGGGCGGATTGCCGAGGTCTTGAAAAAGAAGGGTCAACACTGCAAATATTGACTCTTTGCATCAACTTCATGTAATTGTCAATAAAAACATTTGACACTTATGAAATGCTTGTAATTATTCTTCAGTGTTCCATAGTAACATCTGACAAAAATATCTAAAGACACTGAAGCAGCAAACTTTGTGGAAATTAATATTTGTGTCATTCTCAAAACTTTTGGCCACGGCTGTAGACAGTAGTTATTGGGATGGATCGTGGGTTATGTTGTTTGATGATTATGACACATGTTCCAAATGAGGGATTCACTCCCTTCACAGTCAGTCAGAATCCCCAGAGGATCAGAGACAGCTAGACTGGGAAGGAGGAAAGCTGTCACTCTCTGACCCTGTCAATAACACACATCTACACACATTCACACACACCTTCACTGAGAGTGTATTTCCATTCATCAGGAATCTGTCCTCTCCACCCTCTGAGGGTGTTACCAGGTAAGGTGACTTCATTAAAGAGAAGGTTGCACAATATATTTCCACAAATCTAACAATGTACATGGATGATATTCCATCTACAGTGGCAAGAAAATGTATGTGAACCATTTGGAATTACCTTGATTTCTGCATAAATTGGTCATCAAATTTGATCTGATCTTCATCTTAGTCACAAGAATAGACAAACATAGTGTGCTTAAACTAATAACACACAAATTATTGTTAATTTTCTTGTCTATATTGAATACATAATTTAAACATAATTCACAGTGTAGGTTGTAAAAGGTATGTGAACCCCTAGGCTAATGACTTCTCCAAAAGATAATTGGAGTCAGGAGTCAGCTAACCTGGAATCCAATCAATGAGACGAGATTGGAGATGTTGGTTAGAACTGCCTTGCCCTATAAAAACACTCAAAAAATGTTAGTTTGCTATTCACAAGAAGCATTGCCTGATGTGAACCATGTCTCAAACAAAAGACATCTCAGAGGACCTAAGATTAAGAATTGTTGATTTGCATAAAGCTGGAAAGGGTTACAAAAGTATCTCTAAAAGTATCTCTATCAGTCCACGGCAAGACAAATTGTCTATAAATGAAGAATGTTCAGCACTGTTGCAACTCTCCGTAGGAGTGGCCGTCCTGCAAAGATGACTGCAAGAGCACAGCGCAGAATGCTCAATGAGGTTAAGAAGAATCCTAGAGTGTCAGCTAAAGAAATCTCTGGAACATGCTAACATCTCTGTTGACGAGTCTACGATATTTAAGACACTAAACAAGAATGGCGTTCATGGGAGGACACCACGGAAGAAGCCACTGCTGTCCCAAAAAAACATTGCTGCATGTCTGAAGTTTGCAAAGTGCACCTCGATTTTCCACAGCACTACTGGCAAAATATTCTGTGGACAGATGAAACTACAGTTGAGTTGTTTGGAAGGAACACACAGCACTATGTGTGGAGAAGAAAAGGCACAGCACACCAACATCAAAACCTCATCACAACTGTAAAGTATGGTGGAAGGAGCATCATGGTTTGGGGCTGCTTTGCTGCCCCAACGGAAAAATTAATTCCCAAGTTTATCAAGACATTTTGCAGGAGAATGTTAGAATATCTGTCCGCCAATTAAAACTCAACAGAAGTTGGGTGATGCAACAGGACAACGGCCCAAAACACAGAAGTAAATCAACAACAGAATGGCTTCAACAGAAGAAAATACGCCTTCTGGAGTGGCCCAGTCAGAGTCCTGACCTCAACCCAATTGAGATGCTGTGGCATGACCTCAAGAGAGCAGTTCACAGCAGACATCCCAAGAATATTGCTGAACTGAAACAGTTTTGTAAAGAGGAAATCCCTCCTGACCATTGTGCAGGTCTGATCTGGAACTACAGAAAACGTGAGGTTATTGCTGCCAAAGGAGAGTCAACCAGTTATTAAATCCAAGGGTTCACATACTTTTTCCACCCTGCACTGTGAATGTTTACACGATGTGTTCAGTAAAGACATGAAAACGTATAATTGTTTGAGTGTTATTAGTTTAAGCAGACTGTATTTTATGACCAATTTATGCAGAAATCCAGGTATTTCCAAAAGGTTCACATACTTTTTCTTGCTACAGTAAATGGTCTTTATGCAAAAGTTTATAACAAAAAAGTATATTATATACTTCCATTTTCACAATATGAATGAATTGCATTCATAAGAAAGTAATATTCAACACCGTAAAATGATTTTGTCAAACTTGTGAGGCTCTCCACACTCATTAGTTGACCATTCATCATATTTGCTGCTACATCATTGAATCCTGTTGTCAAAGTCTCCCTTCCTAACTATTTTACATTCCCTGAGACAAACCAGAAATGTTTCCTTGGCCAAGTATTCCCAGATTTCCATGAAACAGCACATTTGGTCTCGTTTCTGCATCACAAATGTTGTGCGAAATTTTGCACAATGTTAGAACAACGACAGAGCACTATGTTTGTGACCCTTGTACACAGACTCCTACTGTATCAGAGAGCTCCACCCCTTACTCACCTGATGAGCTGGAAAGAGTAACGTTCACAACAAACAGTGCTGTAACATTCAACCTCAAGGATATGTTTGTCTTATCGAAGGACTTATAATATTTGGAAATAATCAAGGATCAAAACAAGAAACGCTGACCAAAAGAAAATAAAAAAATATTAATGACCAAGTTCTACTGTCTTCACTGCTGAGAGGCTTCAGTCCAGAAGATATTACAGCAGAGAGACGGAGCTGTTTGGCAAAATGGCCTCTAAACCTCTCCCAGAGGATGATTTCTCCTGTCCTGTATGTTATGACATCTTCAAGGATCCTGTCCTCGTGTTGTGTAGCCACAGCTTCTGTAAAGCTTGTCTGGAGGAATACTGGAAACTCTGCAGAAAAAAGTCGTCAATGGATTTCCCCTACAGTAGCCTGGTTTTAAAGAACCTGTGTGAGGCCTACTTACAGGATAGAAGCCAGAGAGCTTCAGCAGGGTCTGAGGTGCTCTGCAGTCAGCACAGGGAGAAACTCAAGCTCTTCTGTAAGGATGATAAACAGCCCATCTGTTTTGTGTGTCAAACTTCAAAAAAGCATAAAAGCCAAGACTGTTGCCCAATAGATGAAGTGGCACAGGATCATAAGGTAGGATATGTATTTAACACTACTTTACCTACTTTATGTACAGTACCAGTCAAAAGTTTTGACACACCAACTCATTCAAGGGTTTTTCTTTATTTTCTGCAATGTAGAATAATAGTGAATACATCAAAACTATGAAATAACACCAAAAAAGTGTTAAACAAATCAAAATATAGTTTAGATATTAGATTCTTCAAAGTAGTCAGCCTTTGCCTTGATGACAGCTTTGCACACTCTTGTCATTCTCTCAACCAGCTTCACCTGGAATGCAGTCTTGAAGGAGTTCCCACATATACTGAGCACTTGTTGGATGCTTCTCCTTCACTCTGCAGTCCAACTGATCCCAAACCATCTCAATTGGGTTGAGGTCAGGTGATTGTGGAGGCCAGGTCATCTGATGCAGCACTCCATCACTCTCCTTCTTGATCAAATAGCCCTTACACAGCCTGGAAGTGTTTTGTATCAGTGTTCTGTTGAAAAACAAATGATAGTCCCACAAAGCGCAAACCAGATGGGATGGCGTATCGCTGCAGAATGCTGGGGTAGCCATGCTGGTTAAGTGTGCCTTGAATTTTAAATAAATCACTGACAGTGTCACCAGCAAAGCACCCCCACACCATCACTCCTCCTCCATGCTTCCTGGTGGGAACCACACATGCGGGGATCATCCGTTCACCTACTCTGCGTCTCACAAAGACAGGACGGTTGGAACCAAAAATTGCAAATTTGGACTCATCAGACCAAAGGTTTCTTTAGTAAAGGTTTCTTTGTAGCAATTTGACCATGAAGGCCTGATTCACAAAGTCAGCTTGAACAGTTGATGTTGAGATGTGTCTGTTACTTGAACTTTGTGAAGCATTTATTTGGGCTGCAATTTCTGAGGCTGGTAACTCTAATGAACTTATACTCTGCAGCAGAGGTAAGTCTGGGCCTTCCTTTCCTCTGGCGGTCCTCATGAGAGCCAGTTTCATCATAGCGCTTGATGGTTTTTGTGACTGCACTTGAAGAAACGTTCAAAGTTCTTGAAATTTTCCGAATTGTATTAAAATAATGATGGACTGTCATTTCTCTTTGCTTATTTTAGCTGTTCTTGCCATAATATGGACTTGGTCTTTTACCAAATAGGTCTATCTTCTGTATACCACCCCTACCTTAAATTGTAAAAAATTAAGAAAAACCCTTGAATGAGTAGGTGTGTCCAAACTTTTGACTGGTACTGTACATACAGTCACATGTTAATAAAGATCTGTGTGCCAATCCACTTCTTTTACACACAGCGTCTCTTTATAATGTTGTTTCATTCCAGGAGGAACTCAAGACTGCACTGGAGCCCTTACAGGAGAAGCTGAAGGTCTTTAGAGAAGTTAAACTGACCTGTGATGAAACAGCCAACCACATCAAGGTAAGAATACAGCTTGAAAAACAGAAAGGAAAACTGCTGCTCATGCTCCCAGGTGATATTTATTAATAACGTTTCGAATACAGATTGAACCTAAGATTAGGGCTGTTGAATTGACCTTATTATGGCCACAACAGAGGTCACAAGTCATAAAAGCAGTCAAATTCCACTTGACCGTTTAGTCACGGTAATTAGGCTTCTCCAAGCTCTGATGCTGCTGATGGTCATTAGTAGTCTACCAAACTGGCTAACTGCCTGGTACTCAGCACTCTATTGTCCCTATAATCACTCTGACATCAACGCAAATGTAATTGAAAATCTAATCAAACACTTAATGAGAGCCCATGAGCTTATGTTGAGTAACATTTCTATAGGCTATGCAATTGCATGAGAAAACAGAGTGATGGCCTCAATAAAAAAGAGGAGGATCCCATCAGCTTTCTATAGGCTAGGCCTGCTCTGTTTATCTCTCAACTTTCCTAATATTAAGCATATTGCTTCTCTTTACAACAGGAGTATAGTCTACCTGGGTGGCATGAAAATGAACCATGGAAAAGCATCCTCCATTTGCTATTTAAGTGCATAGATGACATGCATTTTCCCTCTGCCCCTGTTTCGAGACAGGTGCATGATAATGGTCCATTCTAAATCCAAACAAATTTCACACATATATTATAAAATGGCTCCGGAAGAAATGGCAGCAGATTTACGGGCACCTAACCAATTGTGCTATTATGTGGGGGTTTTTCACGTTATTTGTAACTTATTTTGTATATAATGTTTCTACCACCGTATCTTATGGCAAAAAATAGCTTCTGGATATCAGGACAGCAATCACTCTCCTCGGATTAGAAAAACAGGATGTACTTCGAACACCCAACAAGGCCAACATCCCCATCATTGGCAAGAGAAAGAGACACAGGTACAGAGGACACAGAGCGGGGTGCCTCGTAAGGATCTGCAGAAGGCGAGTGGGAAAGCTGCCGTTACCATCAATATTACTTGCCAACGTGCAATCATTGGACAAAAAATTACACGAGGTACGATCACTAATGTCCTACCAACGGGACATCAGAAACTGTAACATCTTATGTTTCACGGAATCGTGGCAGATTGATGACATGGATATTCAGCTAGCGGGATATACGCTGCACCGGCTAGCTAGAACAGCACACTCCAGTAAGACGGGGGGGGGGGGGGGGGGGGGNGACGAGGGGGGGCGGTCTGTGCATATTTGTAAACAACAGCTGGTGCATGAAGTCTCTAGATTTTGCTCGCCTGAAGTAGAGTATATTGTGATAAATTGCAGGCCACACTACTTGCCTACAGAGTTTTCAGCTATACTTTTCCTAGCTGTTTATTTTCCACCACAGACAGATGCTGGCACTAAGACTGCACTCAGTCAACTGTATAAGGAAATAAGCAAACAGGAAACTACTCACCCAGAGGCGGCACTCCTAGTGGCCGGAGACTTTAATGCAGAGAAACTTAAATCAGTTCTACCAAATTTCTATCAACATGTCGAATGCGCAACCAGAGGGGAAAAAATTCTAGATCACCTGTACTCCACACACAGAGACGTATACAAAGCTCTCACTCGCCCTCCATTTAGTAAATCCGACTACAACTCTATCCTCCTGATTTCTGCTTACAAGCAAAAATTAAAGCAGGAAGCACCAGTGACTCGGTCTACAAAAAAGTGGTCAGATGAAGCAGATGCTAAACTACAGGACTGTTTTGCTATCACAGACTGGAACATGTTCCGGGATTCTTCCGATGGCATTGAGGAGTACACCACATCAGTCACTGGCTTTATCAATAAGTGCATTGAGGACGTCGTCCCCACAGTGACTGTACGTACATACCCCAACCAGAAACCATGGATTACAGGCAACATTCGCACTGAGCTAAAGGGTAGAGCTGCCGCTTTCAAGGTGCGGGACTCTAACCTGGAAGCTTACAAGCAATCCTGCTATGCCCTGCGACAAACCATCAAACAGGCAAAGCGTCAATACAGGGCTAAGATTTAATCATACTACACCGGCTCTGACGCTCGTCTTATGTGTCAGGGCATGCAAACTATTACAGACTACAAAAGGAAGCACAGCCGCGAGCTGCCCAGTGACACGAGCCTACCAGACGAGCTAAATCACTTCTATGCTTCTTTCGAGCCAGCAACACTGAGGCATGCATGAGAGCATCAACTGTTCCAGATGACTGTGTGATCACTCTCTCCGTAGCCGACGTGAGTAAAACCTTTAAACAGGTCAACATACACAAGGCTGCGGGGCCAGACGGATTACCAGGACGTGTGCTCTGGGCATGTGCTGACCAACTGCAGGTGTCTTCACTGACATTTTCAACATGTCCCTGATTGAGTCTGTAATACCAACATGTTTCAAGCAGACCACCATAGTCCCTGTGCCCAAGAACACTAAGGCAACCTGCCCAAATGACTACAGACCCGTAGCACTCACGTCCATAGCCATGAAGTGCTTTGAAAGGTTGGTAATGGCTCACATCAACACCATTATCCCAGAAACCCTAGACCCACTCCAAATTGCATACCGCCCAAACAGTTCCACAGATGATGCAATCTCTATTGCACTCCACACTGCCCTCTCCCACCTGGACAAAAGGAACACTTATATGAGAATGATATTCATTGACTACAGTTCAGCGTTCAACACCATAGTACCCTCAAAGCTCATCACTAAGCTAAGGATCCTGGGACTAAACACCTCCCTCTGCAACTGGATCCTGGACTTCCTGACGGGCCGCCCCCAGGTTGTGAGTGTAGGTAGCAACACATCTGCCACACTGATCCTCAACACTGGAGCTCCCCAGGGGTGCGTGCTCAGTCCCCTCCTGTACTCCCTGTTCACCCACGACTGCATGGCCAGGCACGACTCCAACACCATCATTAAGTTTGCAGACGACACAACAGTGGTAGGCCTGATCACAGACAACAACGAGACAGCCAATGGGGAGGAGGTCAGAGACCTGGCAGGGTGGTGCCAGAATAACAACCTATCCCTCAACGTAACCAAGACTAAGGAGATGATTGTGGACTACAGGAAAAGGAGGACCGAGCACGCCCCCATTCTCATTGACGGGGCTGTAGTGGAGCAGGTTGAGGGCTTCAAGTTCCTTGTTGTCCACATCAACAACAAACTAGAATGGTCCAAACACACCCAGACAGTCGTGAAGAGGGCACGACAAAGCCTATTCCCCCTCAGGAAACTAAAAAGATTTGGCATGGGTCCTGAGATCCTCAAAATGTTCTACAGCTGCAACATCGAGAGCATCCTGACTTGTTGCATCACTGCCTGGTAAGGCAATTGCTCGGCCTCTGACCACATGATACTACAGAGGGTAGTGCGTACGGCCCAGTACATCACTGGGGCTAAGCTGCCTGCCATCCAGGACCTCTACACCAGGCGGTGTCAGAGGAAGACCCTAAAAATTGTCAAAGACCTCAGCCACCCCAGTCATAGACTGTTCTCTCTACTACCGCATGGCAAGCAGTACTGGAGTGCCAAGTCTAGGACAAAAAGGCTTCTCAACAGTTTTTACCCCCAAGCCATAAGACTCCTGAACAGGTAATCAAATGGCTACCTGGACTATTTGCATTGTGTGCCCCCCCCCAGCCCCTCTTTTTACGCAGCTGCTACCCTCTGTTTATCATGTACGCATAGTCACTTTAACTATACATTCATGTACATACTACCTCAATTGGGCCGACCAACCAGTGCTCCCGCACATTGGCTAACCGGGCTATCTATCTGCATTGTGTCCCGCCACCCACCACCCGCCAACCACTCTTTTACGCTACTGCTACTCTCTGTTCATCATATATGCATAGTCACTTTAACCATAGCTACATGTACATACTACCTCAATCAGCCTGACTAACCAGTTTCTGTATGTAGCCTCGCTACTTTTAAAGCCTCGCTACTGTACATAGCCTGTCTTTTTAACTGTTGTTTTATTTCTTTACTTACCTATTGTTCACCTAATACCTTTTTTGCACTTCTGGTTAGAGCCTGTAAGTAAGCATTTCACTGTAAGGTCTACACCTGTTGTATTTGGCGCACGTAACAAATAAACTTTGATTTGATTTGATTTGTTCTAACGCTGCTGCTACTCGCTGCTTATTATCTATGCATAGTCACATTACCCCTACCTACAAATTACCTGGACTAACCTGTACCCCCGCACATTGACACGGTACCGATACCCCTTGTATACAGTGAGGGAAATAAGTATTTGATCCCTGCTGATTTTGTTCGTTTGTCCACTGACAAAGAAATGATCAGTCTATAATTTGAATGGTAGGTTTATTTGAACAGTGAGAGACAGAATAACAACAAAAAAATCCAGAAAAACGCATGTGAAAAATGTTATGAATTGATTTGCATTTTAATGAGGGAAATAAGTATTTGACCCCTCTGCAAAACATGACTTAGTACTTGGTGGCAAAACCCTTGTTGGCAATCACAGAGGTCAGACGTTTCTTGTAGTTGGCCACCAGGTTTGCACACATCTCAGGAGGGATTCTGTCCCACTCCTCTTTGCAGATCTTCTCCAAGTCATTAAGGTTTCGAGGCTGACGTTTGGCAACTCGAACCTTCAGCTCCCTCCACAGATTTTCTATGGGATTAAGGTCTGGAGACTGGCTAGGCCACTCCAGGACCTTAATGTGCTTCTTCTTGAGCCACTCCTTTGTTGCCTTGGCCGTGTGTTTTGGGTCATTGTCATGCTGGAATACCCATCCACGACCCATTTTCAATGCCCTGGCTGAGGGAAGGAGGTTCTCACCCAAGATTTGACGGTACTTGGCCCCGTCCATCGTCCCTTTGATGCGGTGAAGTTATCCTGTCCCCTTAGCAGAAAAACACCCCCAAAGCATAATGTTTCCACCTCCATGTTTGATGGTGGGGATGGTGTTCTTGAGGTCATAGGCAGCATTCCTCCTCCTCCAAACACGGCGAGTTGAGTTGATGCCAAAGAGCTCCTTTTTGGTCTCATCTGACCACAACACTTTCACCCAGTTGTCCTCTGAATAAATCAGATGTTCCTTGGCAAACTTCAGACGGGCATGTATATGTGCTTTCTTGAGCAGGGGGACCTTGCGGGCACTGCAGGATTTCAGTCCTTCACGGCGTAGTGTGTTACCAATTGTTTTCTTGGTGACTATGGTCCCAGCTGCCTTGAGATCATTGACAAGATCCTCCCGTGTAGTTCTGGGCTGATTTCTCATCGTTCTCATGACCACCGCTTACTTTTTTTGTTTTTGCTTTAGTTTATTTAGTAAATATTTATATTTCTTTAACTGTATTGTTGGTTAAGGGCTTGTAAGTAAGAATTTCATGTTGTATTCGGCGCATGTGACAATTACAATTTTATTTTATTTGGTGCACAGCCAGATAACATAGAGTAGGCCAACTCATATTCTATTCTAAAATACATTTTCTTCATATCATAATGTTTCTTTAGACCTGCCTAAAATAAATAATTGATGTTATGTGATGGTGTATTATCAATTGAGTTATTTGACTTTTTAAAATGTAGATGTTCCAAAAGCTCGCATCAGCGGCTTGAATGCGCAGAGGCCTGGAGATGCTAAATGTGTTTACATGACATTAACTGGCTGACAAAATTTCATGACCGCCACAGGCCTACCCATGACCGCAAAAAGCATTACAGAGGGTGGTGCAGAAATCCCAGTACATCACATGGGCCGAGCACCCTGCCATACAGGACCTCTATATCAGTCAGAAGAAGGCCCGAAAAACTACCAAAGACTCCAGCCACCCAAGCCATTGACTGTTCACTCTGCTACCGTCCAACAAATGGTACCGGGTAAATCTGCTCTTGGACCAACAGGCTCCAGGACAGCTTCTACCCCCAAGCCATAAGACTGTTAAATAGCCAGACTGCTAAATAGTAAATTAATGGTACCTAAACTATCTGTAATGACTCTGTCTTGCACTTACCCTACAGTAAGCACACTCACTGAACTATATATACACACCATATACACACACTCACTCACACACACAATATTGACACTCCCACACAAAACCCACACACATTCACATACACTACATACACAAACACGCAACAAAACTGAAATACAGTTGAAGTCGGAAGTTTACATACACCTTAGCCAAATACATTTAAACTCCGTTTTTCACAATTCCTGACATTTAATCCTAGTAAAAATTCCCTGTCTTAGGTCAGTTAGGATCACCACTTTATTTTAAGAATGTGAAATAATAGTAGAGATAATTATTTATTTCAGCTTTTATTTCTTTCATCACATTCCCAGTGGGTCAGAAGTTTATGTACACTCAAATTAGTATTTGGTAGCATTGCCTTTAAATTGTTTAACTTGGGTCAAACGTTTCGGGTAGGTTCCCACAATAAGTTGGGTGAATTTTGGCCCATTCCTTCTGACAGAGCTGGTGTAACTGAGTCAGGTTTGTAGGCCTCCTTGCTTTTTCAGTTCTGCCTACAAATTTTCTATAGGATTGAGGTCAGGGCTTTGTGATGGCCACTCCAATACCGTGACTTTGTTGTCCTTAATCGATTTTGCCACAACTTTGGAAGTATGCTTGCGGTCATTGTCCATTTGGAAGACACATTTGCGACCAAGCTTTAAGTTCCTGACTGATGTCTTGAGATGTTGCTTCAATATATCCACATACTTTTTCTTCCTCATGATGCCATCTATTTTGTGAAGTGCACCAGTCCCTCCTGCAGCAAAGCACCCCCACAACATGATGCTGCCACGCCCGTGCTTCACGGTTGGGATGGTGTTCTTCGGCTTGCAAGCCTCCCCCTTTTTCCTCCAAACATAATGATGGTCATTATGGCCAAACAGTTCTATTTTTGTGTCATCAGACCAAAGGACGTTTCTCAAAAAAGTACAATCTTTGTCCACATGTGCAGTTGCAAACCGTAGTCTGGCTTTTTTATGGCGGTTTTGGAGCAGTGGCTTCTTTCTTGCTGAGCGGCCTCTCAGGTTATGTCAATTTGGACTCGTTTTACTTTGGATATAGATATTTTTGTACCTGTTTCCTCCAGCATCTTCACAAGGTCCTTTGCTGTTGTTCTGGGATTGATTTCCACTTTTCGCACTAAAGAATGCGTCTGATTTCTTTTGATTTTCCCATGATGTCAAGCAAAGAGGCACTGAGTTTGAAGGTAGGCCTTGAAATACATCCACAGGTATTTATTTATTCATGGCTGTGTTCTTAGGCAAAATTGTGAGTGAGCCCACTTCCTTGGCTGAGAAGCAACCCCACACATGAATGGTCTCAGGATGCATTACTGTTGGCATCACACAGGACTGATGGTAGCGCTCACCTTGTCTTCTCCCCGGACAAGCTTTTTTCTGGATGCCCCAAACAATCAGAAAGGGGATTCATCAGAGAAAGTGACTTTACCACAGTCCTCAGCAGTCCAATCCCTGTACCTTTTGCAGAATATCAGTCTGTCCCTGATGTTTTTCTTGGAGAGAAGTGGCTTCTTTGCTGCCCTTCTTGACACCAGGCCATCCTCCAAAAGTCTTCACCTCACTGTGCGTGCAGATGCACTCACACCTGCCTGCTGCCATTCCTGAGCAAGCTCTGTACTGGTGGTGCCCCGATCCCGCAGTTGAATCAACTTTAGGAGACGGTCCTGTCGCTTGCTGGACTTTCTTGGGTGCCCTGAAGCCTTCTTCACAACAATTGAACCGCTCTCCTTGAAGTTCTTGATGATCCGATAAATGGTTGATTTAGGTGCAATCTTACTGGCAGCAATATCCTTGCCTGTGAAGCCTTTTTTGTGTAAAGCAATGATGACAGCACGTGTTTCCTTGCAGGTAACCATGGCTGACAGAGGAAGAACAATGATTCCAAGCACCACCCTCCTTTTGAAGCTTCCAGTCTGTTATTCGAACTCAATCAGCATGACAGAGTGATCTCCAGCCTTGTCCTCATCAACACTCACACCTGTGTTAACGAGAGAATCACTGACATGATGTCAGCTGGTCCTTTTGTGGCAGGGCTGAAATGCAGTGGACATGTTTTGGGGGGATTCAGTTCATTTGCATGGCAAAGCGGGAATTTGCAATTAATTGCAATTCATCTGATCACTCTTCATGACATTCTGGAGTATATACAAATTGCCATCATACAAACTGAGGCAGCAGACTTTGTGAAAATGTATATTTGTGTCATTCTCAAAACTTTTGGCCACGACTGTATACTCATTACACACATTATTTATTTTAAAAATTATTTGTTTATATGGAACCATTCAGATTTGGCCATGCCTGAGTTAGCTTAATTGATTAGGGAATCAAAATTCTTGTGTGATAAAATCAAGTTGGTATCTTCAGCAAAAAAAATTGGAAGTATGGTAGAAGACACAGCAGCAAGGTCGATACAGATTAGAAATAACAACGGTCTCAGGATCGAACCCTGTGGAACACCACAAGATATCTTGGCCCTGGTAGATAAACAATCATTTCCATATAGAAAGTTTTCTATCATCAACATAATTATAAAGCCATTTATATGTACAATCATGAAAACCATAATAATGCAATTTAATAAGTAATATTTCATGATCAACCATGTCAAAAGCTTTTGATAAATGTAGAAAGATGCCAACAGCATATTCATTACTGTTCAGGGCTGTAACAATTTTGTCCACAAGCTGTAAAAGCGTCATATCTGTTGAGTAGTTTTTACAAAAACCATATTGGTGTTCATATAGAATAAAGTGTTGGTTTAAATGTTAAAAAATGATTTGATACACAAGTTTCTCTAGTATTTTAGAACAGCATGATAGTACAGATACTGGGTGATAATGTGTAAAATATCTTGTATCCTGAGATTTAGAGATGGGGACAACTTTGAACATTTTGAAATCTTTAGGAACAATACCAGTTTACATTGATTTGGTGAAGATATACAGCATGTTAGAGACTCAATCATCAAGTAAGACACTGAAGCCCTATTACTAGCAGAGAAGGGAAATGTCCCTTCATGTTGTCCAAGGGATTTACATTTTTCTTTGACAGAGAGAAACCAACATTCGCAAAAAAGTTTATAAATTCAAATGAGATAACATCAAGATCATTATAGGTCTTATTCCCACCATTAAATTGAGATGGGATAGCTGTAGAACACTTTCATTATTCAACAACAGTTGATTGATTCTTTTCCAAGTTTACTTTTTATTGTTTGAGGAATTTGCTAGTAAAATATGTGTTGGGATATCCGAAGTAGATGGGTAAATTTGTTCTTCTACTTTTTATAATAGGCAGAATTCAGGATTGGCGAGAAACTTTTCATACAACTTGTTTTTTTTTCAACTGAGGATGTAGGAATTAATACAGAATTGAAGGATTTGAGAAAAGTCTGGTAAGCACACTCCTCATTGGGATAATTATAAATATTTTCCCATTAAATAATATCAAAGAACATCTTAAAGCGCTCAGAATTACATTTGGTAAATATTCTCCATTCCCACCTTTTCATTTCCAGCTGCCAACGGGAAGTGGAATATTGGAAAGTGTCAGAAATGTCAATATAATGTATACCTGTTTTATCCACATTATTCAAAGAATTAGTAAAGATTAGTTTGTTGGGGTGGATTCACCATCTTGCTCTTGGCAGACTGAATGTAAACTCCAGTCCAATGTAGGAGTTTCAACTGCTGAAGTTGACTGCTTTGCACTTCTGTACAGTTGCTGGCCATGGTGCTGAATTGACCAGAGACATGGATAGAATTGAAATAAAACATTTCAAACACTTAGCATTTTGCAGCGTTAAAGGCCCACTGCAGTCGAAAATATGATTTGCCTGTGTTTATACATGTTTCAACACTATGTAGTTGGAATAATACTATGAAATTGTGAAAATTATGACAATGCCCTTTTAGTGTAAGAGCTGCTTGAAGTGGCCGCCTGATATTTCAGCCTGTTTTGGTGGGATGGAGTTTTGGCCTGCCTGGTGACAATGACACCAATAAGAAATAGACTTCCAATCCTATCTTCCAATAACAGCAAGTTTTCATTTTTCCCCTTCCCACTCAGACCACTCCCAGACAGTCCTCAGAAAAGTATTGCATTTTTTAAATTACCCAGAAATTATTTGATAGTGAGACAAAAACAGCTACACTGGACCTTAAAAATCCAGTTATATTTAACCAAACACTGACATCTAGTGGAAGTGTCCTGCACAGACTCAAGCTGATATAAATGACAACTCAGCAGAGAAGGAAGGAAGGAGCAAAGCTCACAACAGAACAGCGCTGTAACATTCAGCTATTCAGCATTCAGCTAAACTGATATCTGTCTTATAGAAGGACCAGAATATCTGTCTGTCCCTGATGTTTTTCTGTCCCTGATATTACAATAATCACTATTAATATTACAATAATCATTACTAATATTACAATAATCACTGTTACTATACAATAATCAATATTAATATTACAATAATCACTATTAATATTACAAAAAACACTATTAATATTACAATAATCAATATTAATGTTACAATAATCACTATTGATATTACAAAAACCACTATTAATATTACAATAATCACTATTAATATTATAATAACCACTATTCATATTACAATAATCACTATTAATATTACAATAATCACTATAAATTTTTCAAAAATCACTATTAATACTACAATAACCACTATTAATATTACAATAACCACTTTTAATATTACAATAATCCATATTAATATTACAATAATCAATATTAATATTACAATAACCACTATTAATATTACAATAACCACTATTAATATTACAATAATCCATATTAATATTACAAAAAACACTATTAAAATTTCAAAAACCACTATTAATACTACAATAACCACTTTTAATATTACAATAACCACTTTTAATATTACAATAATCAATATTAATATTACAATAACCACTATTAATATTACAATAACCATTATTAGTACTATTTATCTTAGACTTTCACCAGTCAGACAATAATCTCTAACATCTGAACAAATTAGGCAAGATTTTAGTTGTGGGTTAACAGAGATTGGTCAAACAGTGGTAGTCATCACTATTATAGAATAGAAATGTCACCTGTTGGTTGTTGGGTTTTCTTTTTACCACATTTAGATGTTGTCACTGGTTATGTTAACACTGGCATGTATCCCAATCAACTTGGGCTCCCTGAAAAACATTTGCTGTATAGTGTTGGGTTCTTGGACCAAGACCGAGTTAACTCTCTTGTAAACACCAACACATGTAACGTATGTCTGTGGAATGCAACACATTCGTATCCAATAAACATGTTCAATTATTTTGAGGTTCTTCCATCTGTGTTTAGATCATGGGGTTAAATTAAGATCAACTGCACACATATACTGTGTACACATACACACACAAACATACACACACATACGTGTACACACACACACACACACACACAGAGCGAGAACTCCAGGCTCTTGTTTGGGGAGTTTGGTTTATTGGGGTGGAGTCACCATCTTGCTCTTGGCAGTGGCAGTTCTAGCTTGTATGGCTCCTTGGGTGAACCCCCCCTTTATTCAGACATTTGGAACAATACAAATAAATAATCATACCATTTAAAACTAGATAAATATAAAAAATATTTACAAAAATAAGACTCATAGATATCAAAAAGAAGTAACAAAGACAAATAGAAACAAATTTGTGTTGATTTGGCACTCGAGCATCAATACATTACCCGTCCCCCAACACTGTCAACCAAGAGTCAAGACTAAACCAATTCACCTTGGTGGTGTGCAGACTGGTTTTATATTATTCTTAATGATTTGGCACAAACCAGAAAAAAATGCACCATATGTCTGTGAAACTATACACTACCAGTCAAAAATTGTAGAACACCTACTCATTCAAGGGTTTTTCTTTATTTTTACTACTGTGGCAGACCAGGGGGTTGGGTCAAAACTTCTACACAGATCAGACACGGACAGAGTAGGATTAGCTCAATTTGAAAGGTGTATATTAAAATAATAGTCCGAAAAGAAAAGGTCTACCCCAAGAGACCCAATCTCCGGGATATCGTCTTCTGGGCTCCGGGTCTTGCTGTATCCTGTGGGGATAAAAAAAAAATCTCTCTCTCTCTCTCTCTCTCTCTCTCTCTCTCTCTCTCTCTCTCTCTCTCTCTCTCTCTCTCTCTCTCTCTCTCTCTCTCTCTCGCTCTCTCTCTCGCTCTCTCTCTCTCTCTCGCTCTCTCTCTCTCTCTCTCCATCCCCAACTATACGGGGATGGAGTCACCTTTCTTCCCCCAGTCTCTTCCCTGTGTGCTGCCCTTCTGGCAGCTTTATGGGACCCCTACAGCTGGTGAGCAATCAGCCATTACTCACCAACTCCAATCAGCCCCAATGAGTCCTGGCCGGAGAGCCCGTCGAGATCTGGCATGACCTGTTGTACGCCACACTACATTGTAGAATAATAGTGAAGACATCAAAACTATATAATAACACATGGAATCCTGTAGTAACAAAAAAGTGTTAACCAAATAAAAATATATTTTATATTTGAGATTCTTCAAATAGCCAACCTTTGCCTTAATGACTGCTTTGCACACTCTTGGCATTCTCTCAATCAGCTTCATGAGGTAGTCACCTGGAATGCAATTCAATTAACAGGTGTGCCTTCTTAAAAGTTCATTTGTGGAATTTCTTTTCTTCTTAATGCATTTGAGCCAATCAGTTGTGTTGTGACAAGGTAGGGGGGGTATACAGAAGATAGCCCTATTTGGTAAAAGACCAAGTCCACATTATGGCAAGAACAGCTCAAATAAGCAAAGAGAAACGACGGTCCATCATTACTTCAAGACATGAATGTCAGCCAATTTGGAACATTTCAAGAACTTTGAAAGTTTCTTCAAGTACTGTCGCAAAAACCATCAAGCGCTATGATGAAACTGGCGCTATTTGATAGATTCCCCCGCTACCCCTACCTTGGGCTTCCAGTTGGGAGACCTGAGATCAACCTACCTTCGTCCCCCTCCTCATCTCGTACTTCTGAGTGGGATAACATCCCAGGCAGTAGCCTGCCTAGCTCACAAACTAGAATCAGGGCACCCACTCCGATAAGGTTAATTGACCCACAGTCCTACACGGTGACATGATATCATTGACGTGATGTGCAAGTGAGCGACAGAAAACCGATCAGGCGGGCGCCCCGTGCTGACCCCAGCAAGATGCCGCCATGGGCGGCTGCCCATGTCGCCTATACCTAAATCCGCCACTGGGCAGACTGAATGTAAAAGCTAATCCAATGTAGGAGTTTCAGCTGCTGAAGTTGACTGCTTTGCACTTCCATACAGTTGCTGTCCATGGTGCTGAATTGACCAGAGACATAGATAGTCAGAATTAAGCTAACAGTCAAGTCAGATGAGGAGAAACCTTCGATCACTTTATTTGGTAAATTTCATACACCTGGCATTTTGAAGCAATAATATCCAGTTATATTTAAGTAAACACTGACATCTAGTGGAAGTGTCCTGCACAGACTCAAACTGATATAAATGACAACTCAGCAGAGAGCTCCACCCTACTCCTGCTAAACAGGAAGGAGAAAAGGTCACAAAAGAACAGCGCTGTAACATTCAGCTATTTAGAATTCTTTGTAAACAACCAAGAATCAAAACAACAATTGAAGACTAAGGAACACAGGCAGGAAAACACAGATTTCTAATTACAGATGAGTTTTCAAAAGTGAACCTTAGTCAAAAAAGAGTTGTCAGAAGTGAAAGTAAACCTTCATAACAGAGATAAGTAGTGAGAAATGGCCTCTAAAACTTCTCTCTCCGAGGTTGATTTCTCCTGTCCTGTGTGTCGTGACATCTTCAAGAATCCAGTGGTCCTGTTGTGTAGCCACAGCTTCTGTAAAGCCTGTCTGAAGGATTACTGGAAACAGAAGGCATCTTGGGAATGTCCAGTCTGCAGAGAAAAATCATCAATGGAACTCCCCCCCTGTAACCTGGTTTTAAAGAACCTGTGTGAGGCCTACTTACAGGATAGAAGCCAGGGAGCTTCAGCAGTGCCTGAGGTGCTCTGCAGTCTGCACAGTGAGAAACTCAAGCTCTTCTGTCTGGAGGATAAACAGCCCATCTGTTTTGTGTGTCAAACTTCAAAAAAGCATAAAAGCCATGACTGCTGCCCAATAGATGAAGCTGTACTGGATCATAAGGTAGGAGATGTATTTATCACTACAATTAATAAAATAGCCACCGGACAATTTACATTGTAACTGAAAGGTTGCTAGTTCGAATCCCTGAACTGACACGGTGAAAAATCTGTTGATGTGCACTTAAGCCTAATTGTGCCAGGGTCGCTGTTGATAATGGCAGACCCTTACCATCCTCTCCAAGGGTGTCAGGTGGAGTTGGGATATACAGAAACCACCCTTCCAAATACACACTTGTATATGTTAGAGTATAAGCTCCCACCTAATTATGTTTTTGTATGTGCATACAGTCAATGTGAATAAAGATCTGTGTGCCAATCCACTCATTTTACACACAGCATCTCTTTATAATGTTGTTTCATTCCAGGAGGAACTCAAGACTGCACTGGAGCCCTTACAGGAGAAGCTGAAGGTCTTTAGAGAAGTTAAACTGACCTGTGATGAAACAGCCAACCACATCAAGGTAAGAATACAGAGTGAAGCTGAGATACAATGACGAAGATTTATCATAACCCTGTGGAATTATGGATATTGATGATATCTTTGACATTCCTCTCTGCTGTCTCCAGAGCCAGGTCCAGCACACAGAGAGGCTGATTAAGATGGAGTTTAAGAAGTTTCACCAGTTTCTATATCAAGAAGAGAGAGCCAGGATAGCTGCACTTAAGGAGGAAGAGGAGCAGAAGAGTCAGATGATGAAGAAGAAGATTGAGGAAATGAGCAGAGAGATATCATCACTTTCAGACGCAATCAGAACCATAGAGGAAGAGCTGGGAGCTGAGGACATCTCATTCCTGCAGGTAAGGACTAATCTACCTCTGATAAATCCACGGCCCTATCAATTATGAAATAAATACTGTAGTAATCAATTGATATGTTTTAGATTGATTTGCTATGATCAATACATCTATTATTGTGTTATTTTGTTCCCCTATAGAACTACAATGATACAGTGAAAAGGTAAGGGGACTTTATTATGTCTCTCTCTTCTCTGTGGTTCTGTACCCAACCGCACACTAGTGTAACCCTTAATTCATGCTGTAGGAATTTAACACTATCTCCAACACAAAACACAACTGAAAACTATTACTTGTGGTTTAATTCTCCTGGACCAGGAGATGCAGTCATGAAGATTCACTCTGGTCTTTTTTTCCTCCACCCTCTCCCGACACGAGCAGGTGCCCCTGGGAATACTATTGCTTTCAAATAAAAGTCCCCATGATACAAAATAACAGTGCCTCAATACATTACACCAAAATAAAAGTCATATCAAAATTAAGGTTTCAGCAGCACTGACTCCTGCATGTTCTTCCAGAGCCCAGTGCACACTGCCAGATCCAGAGAGGGTTTCAGGAGCGCTGATAGACGTGGTAAATCACCTGGGTAACCTGCAGTTCAGAGTCTGGGAGAAGATGCAGGGAGTAGTTCACTACAGTGAGTAGGTATTTTAGATATATTGGGTATTAAACACTGAGTGTACAAAACATTAAGAACACCTGCTCTTTCAATGATATAGACTGACCAGGTGAAGCCATGATCTGTTATTGATGTCACTTGTTAAATCCACTTCAATCAGTGTAGGTAAAGGGGAGGAGACAAGTTTTTAAGAAGGATTTTAAATCCTTGAGACAGTTGGATTGTGTGCCATTCAGAGGGTGAATAGGCAAGACAAAATATTTAATTGCCTTTGAACGGGGTGTGGTAGTTGGTGCCAGGCATACCAGTTTTTGTCAGGAACTGCTGCAAAACGGATGGGGATTTCATGCTCAACTGTTTCCTGTGAGCATCAAGTATGAGCCACCATCCAAAGAACATCCAGCCAGCTTGAAAGAACTGTGGGAAGCATTGGAGTCAAGATGGGCCAGCATCCCTGTGGAATGCTTCCGACACATTCTAGAGTCCATGTCCTGACGAATTGAGCCTGTTCTGATTGCAAAGAATATATGTAAGGTGTTCTTAATGTTTTGTACACTGTGGATATTGGACCACTACTATAACTCTCCAATACTGAAAAAATAAACAGTGAATGATTACCTACATATTAGAATTACCTACATACTGTACAGTATGTAATCAAATCAAATAATGTTATTTTCTTTCAAAAACAAGGACATTTCTAAATGACCCCAAACTTTTGAACGGTGGTGTATGTAACACAAAACATACAACACATAGCATTATATATCATATACAGTAATGTATTCCCCCTACATTTGAATTAATCTAGTGTGTTTGTGTTCTCTGTCCAGCTCCAGTGACTCTGGACTTCAACACTGCCCACCCAGATCTCATCCTGTCTGGTGATCTGACCAGTGTGACATACAGTGATGAGAAACAGCAGCTTCCAAACAACCCAGAGAGGTTTGATAGCCATAGAATGGTCCTGGGCTCTGAGGGTTTTAACTCAGGAACACACAGCTGGGACATTGATGTTAGGAAGAATAAAGGCTGGGACCTGGGTGTGATCACAGAGTCTACCCAGAGGAAGGGATACAATGGTTATTGGCATGGATCCTGGGGTGCGTTGTTTGGTGGTGGTGATTATAAAACACATGTTCCAAAGCAGCCACTCACTCCTCTCCCAGTGAGACGGAACCCCCAGAGGATCAGAGTGCAGCTAGACTGGGAAGGAGGAAAGCTGTCACTCTCTGACCCTGTCAACAACACACATCTACACACATTCACACACACCTTCACTGAGAGAGTATTTCCATACATCTGCACTGGCTTTTCTCCCCTCCCTCTGAGAGTGTTACCAGGTAAGGTGACTGTATCAGTGGATACTGTCTCTGTCTGAATCAGGGACTAACATGATGTAAATGAGTCAATAACACTCACTGATGTCCTTCATTAAGATTCTCACAGAGGGAGGACACACTGTGATGGAGTATCATTGTCTGTCTCACCTGTTACTATTATAGAATGAAAATGTAATCTGTTCTTTGTTGGTTTTATTTTTACCACATTTAGATTTTGTCTGGTTGTTTTAACAGACAGTATGTATCCCAATAAACTTTGGCTGCCTGAATGGCATTTGGCGTATAGTGTTGTGGCCTTGGACCGTGCCTCTGTTAGCTAGCTTGTAGACAATTACACCTTTAATGTATGTTTGTAGAGTGCAACACATTTTCATCCAATAAACATGTTTGAATTACCTGGAGATTCTTGCATCTGTTAGGAATATGGGGTTAAAGGTCAGCTGTACACATATACTGTGTGTACACACACACACACAAACCCACTAGAACCCTTTTGCCTCTTTCTGGATACCACAGGTTAACATTAGGAAATGTCTATAATCTATCATTGTTTCAGTTACTGTGACACCATAAAGCCCTTGATAAAACCCCACTCACCCATGAAGGGACATAACATTGTTCAGTCAGTAGAAAGGACTGTAGATTACCCCAGGGTATCTAGTCAATCCCAATGTCCCATTGTTATCTAAAGTTCCTCTTATGTCACATAAGGACAGTGTGTTACACAAAGCCAGTTTGACTGACAGGTGGTCCCTGGGAACAGCAGACCCTCTCCCACTCCTCTAGTTAGCAGTGGATCATGCAGCAAAGCTATCAAGGAAAGTGCAATAAGAGATTCCTTGGGAAATAAGCCCCTCGGAATCAAAGGAAGTGCAATCAGAGATCCCTCAGGAATTGAGCCCCCCTGAATTATTGACCCCTCAATCCGGATCTAGGGATTTAGTTGGTCTTATCTCTTATCATCTACAGCCTCTCTCTGCTGAGTAGCTTTATAAGGACAGAGTGGTCCAGATTCTGAGTCTCTGAATCCGTAGAGCCATTACCAGGCTGCTATACTACACAGATATAGGGCCTCTATTGGACTGCTGGATCTATTATAGATCTGCTACTGGACTGCTTTATCTATTATAGATCTGCTACTGGACTGCTTGATCTATTATAGATCTGCTACTGGACTGCTTTATCTATTATAGATCAGCTATTGGACTGCTTTATCTATTATAGATCTGCTATTGGACTGCTTTATCTATTATAGATCAGCTACTGGACTGCTTGATCTATTATATATCTGCTACTGGACTGCTTTATATATTATAGATCAGCTACTGGACTGCTTGATCTATTATATATCTGCTACTGGACTGCTTTATCTATCATAGATCTGCTACTGGACTGCTTTATCTATTATAGATCTGCTACTGGACTGCTTGATCTATTATAGATCAGCTATTAGACTGTTTTATCTATTATAGATCTGCTACTGGACTG
Organism: Hucho hucho; assembly: GCA_003317085.1. Lineage (NCBI taxonomy): Eukaryota > Metazoa > Chordata > Actinopteri > Salmoniformes > Salmonidae > Hucho > Hucho hucho. Next base: position 59,416 of record QNTS01003479.1, on the reverse strand, counting down.
CTTTATCTATTATAGATCTGCTACTGGACTGCTTTTGTGCTTTTATAGATTAGGAATACCATCGGACTCTATGCCCTTCCAGTGTGTTTCTTAGATATTATAACACAGGTGTCTGGCCAGGTAGGTAGTCCTCACCACTTAACTCCACTGCCCCAAACAGAACAGAATGGACCACCGACAGCTTCTCCCCAATCTCCATGGAAACATCTCCTCCTCCCCGGGCTCGGTCGTTGAAGTGCTGCTCTCCAGGACGGGCTACACCATCCTGGCGGTGATTATTGGTGTGTTGTCGGTGGCCGGGGTCTGTATGAACGTCCTGGTCATCGTGGTGACGGTGAGACACCGGAAGCTGCGCCAGCCTCTGAACTACGCCCTAGTCAACCTGGCAGTGGCAGACCTGGGCTGTGCTCTGTTCGGGGGACTGCCCACTATGGTCACCAACGCTATGGGCTACTTCAGCATGGGGCGGCTGGGCTGCGTGCTGGAGGGTTTCGCTGTGGCTTTCTTTGGTGAGTTACCATCGAGGACCACTTTGGAAACAAGTGTTTTAATAAATACTTTTAAATCCTATCCTCTGGGAATACATTGTACATCTAGTTGTATATGTTTTCACCCAAATAAATTCCATTTATTTCAATACAACAGTTTAGGGGTAGTAAATGGATGTGTCTGGCTATGCAGAGAGAGTTAGATTTGTCAAATCTACTAGGCCTATTGATGTCAGTTGAATGGATGTGTTTGCTGGGTTATTGCATGTACATGTAGTGTCCATGTTTGATGTTGTCCTTCCCAGGTATTGCAGGTCTGTGTTCAGTGGCCGTGATAGCTGTGGACCGTTATGTGGTGGTGTGTCGACCAATGGGGGCGGTCATGTTCCAGACCAGGTCAAGTATTTCATTTAACTCTGGTAACTGTGCATATACAGAGGGAAAGATAGCAGTTGCGTAGAAGTAAGGATGAATGTGTGATGAAGTTAACTGTAATGTATTCGTACTGTAACACAGGCACGCAGTGGGAGGGGTGGTCCTGTCCTGGGTGTGGTCGTTTTTATGGAACACCCCACCTCTGTTTGGCTGGGGCAGCTTTGAACTGGAGGGGGTTAGGACCTCCTGCTCCCCAAACTGGTACAGCAGGGAACCAGGAAACATGTCTTACATCATCCTTTATTTCCTGCTCTGCTTCGCCATACCTTTCTCCATCATCATGGTCTCCTACGCTCGCATCCTCTTCACACTACGCCAGGTGGGCATGGGTGTGTGTGTGTGTGTGTTTATACATCTGTCTGTGTGTGTGTGTGTACCCATGTATGTGTGTGTACTTGTGTGTGTGTGTCTCAGGTGTCCAAGCTGAAGGTGTTGGAGGGCGACAGCACCACCCGCGTGGAGATACAGGTCGTGCGTATGGTGGTAGTCATGGTGATGGCCTTCCTGCTCAGCTGGTTGCCGTACGCGGCTTTCGCCCTCTCCGTGATCCTTGACCCCAGCCTCCACATCAACCCGCTCATTGCCACGGTGCCCATGTACCTGGCCAAGAGCAGCACTGTCTACAACCCCATCATATATGTGTTCATGAACAGACAGGTGAGGGACAACACATACAGTACACAAGGAAAGAGGATACCTAGTCAGTTGCACAACTGAATGGATTCAACCGAAAAGTGTCTTTCGTATTTAACCCAACCCCTCTGAATCAGAGAGGTGAGGGGGGGCTGCCTATCGACATCCACGTCAGCGCCCAGGGAGCAGGTGTTGTTTACATGGCTTGTTCAAGGGCAAAACAAAGATGTTTCCACCTTGCCGGCTCTGAACCAGCAACCTCTTGGTTACAGGCCCAACACTCGTAACCGCTAGGCTGAGAGTTGTGTATAACAAGCACAGACACACATACATACAAACACACAACCCTGTTGTCTTCATATTCATGAGCATAGGTACAATTGTGTACTCTATAAAAAATAAGAGATACATCATAGAATCATAATTTGAAAGATGAAATATGCATTTTGTTATGTACTGTTAAATAATGAGCATTATCTAGCTGGTGTAGTCCATACCATGTTGTTCATGTGTTTTCTGAGAGTATTATCTAGCTGGTGTAGTCCATGTTGTTAATGTGTTTTCTGAGAGTATTATCTAGCTGGTGTAGTCCATGCTGTTAATGTGTTTTCTGAGAGTATTATCTAGCTGGTGTAGTACATGTTGTTAATGTGTTTTCTGAGAGTATTATCTAGCTGGTGTAGTCCATGATGTTAATGTGTTTTCTGAGAGTATTATCTAGCTGGTGTAGTCCATGTTGTTACTGTGTTTTCTGAGAGTATTATCTAGCTAGTGTAGTCCATGTTGTTAATGGGTTTTCTGAGAGTATTATCTAGCTAGTGTAGTACATGTTGTTAATGTGTTTTCTGAGTACTATCTAGCTAGTGTAGTACATGTTGTTAATGTGTTTTCTGAGAGTACTATCTAGCTAGTGTAGTACATGCACTGGTGTAAAAGTAAAAATACTTAATACTTAAGTAGGTTTTTGGGATATCTGTACTTTATTTTACTATTTATATTTTTGGCAACTTTTACTTTTACTTCACTACATTCCTAAAGAAAATAAGGCACTTTTTACTCCATACATTTTCCATGACACCCAAAAGTACTCATTACATTTTGAATGCTTAGCAGGACAGGAAAATGGTCCAATTTATGCATTTATTAAGAAAACATCCCTGGTCATCCCTACTGCCTCTGATCTGGTGGATTTACTAAACACACATGCTTCATTTGTCAAATGAATTACAAAGAAAAGAAAATAGTGGCGTCTGGTTTGTTTAATATAAGGATTTTGAAATTATTTATACTTTTGATACTAAAGTATATTCAAAACCAAAAACTTTTTTACTTTTATTCAAGTAGTATTTTACTGGGAGACTTTCACTTTTACTTGAGTCATTTTCTATTAAGGTATTTTTACTTTTACTCAAGTATGACAATACGGTACCTTTTCCACCACCGAGTCCATGTTGTGTATCTGTCTATCTCTCTCCAGTTCCGGGACTGTGCTGTTCCTTTCTTGCTGTGTGGTCTGAACCCCTGGGCCTCAGAACCAGTGGGCTCTGAAGCTGATACCGCCCTGTCCTCCGTCAGCAAGAACCCACGAGTCGCACCCCAATGACAGCAACTTTAAATTTTTTGTACAATGTAAAGTTGTTGTTGTAAAATATAGTTTTATGTGCAATATTTGGTTGTAACTGTTTCAAGAATACTAATAAAAGTATAGTCCATGATATTTGGACAGAGACATCTCCATGTGTATTGGAGATCATTAGTGTCACAAGGGCTTTAGGTGGATCCGGGTTCCTAATCTTAATCTGATTTACTAAAAATATATTTTAATCACCTGCTGCCATATCCCGGTTTAAAATAATCTAAATTAATCTAAATTGATAACATGATCAAAAGGAGCAATACCAAAGTAATTGCTGCAAACCATAAATTCACTAAACAAATGATTGCTACTTTTAATATTGCTTTTATTGCCTCACACACATGTAAATGACAGCGAAAGAGAATCTAATGTGTGGAAGTTAAGTGGAGAACCCTCACAACCTAAACCCTGACCCCCTCAGTCTCTCAGAAGTTTCCTCCTTACACGTGGAAGAGCAGGAAGCCACTGAAGGTGCTGAGGTTTTTGAAAGCATTACTGGTCACCTGGAAACCAGATGGTAGGACCAGGGAAACCATGTCGCCTTTGGCCAGCTGCAGGGTGGCCCCGTTGGACACAAAGTCTTCGTTGTCCCCCTTGTCCTGATACTCATAGACCAGAGCTACCTGCTCATGGTTCTTGTAAAGGGCCACCCCGATGTTGGCCACATTTTTCCAGGAATAGGAGGTGAAAGTGAAGTAGTAGACTCCATGAGAGAGAATAAAGTAGACGGCATCGGTCAAACGTGTGATTTATGGCTTTTTATGGCCCCCCGGGGGGGTGTACATCCTGTCCGGAAGTTCCCACGGTAGAGGGAGGGGGTTTATGATCCTATATGTACATCTGTCCCTTTGAAGTGATGCTTTTGTAGTTTTATGGTCCTGTAGATATGTCCTTTTGAAGATATGCCTGTGTTTACATTAAATCTGTCAAGGTGATTGAAGTGACCTCTTTGAACTGGGGAAGGTGTTTGAACATTTCAAAGACGATGCACCCCCCCACCACCACCCCCAGGCTCGAGAGTGCTTATGCCCATACGTCCTGTCCGGAAGGGTAAAGCATGTGTTTACATTAAAGCTGTCTAGGTGATTGAATTGACCTCTTTGAACTGGGGAATGTGTTTCTGAAACAGTAATTGTCCGGGGTATTAGGCAGCAGCACTATAAGTAGCGCTGTCGACACTACCGGCGAACTCAGAGATAAACCACAGAACACTATAGAAATTAAACATGGATTTTGTGATCACCGACACACACGTGATGACCGTAACAACTGAAGCAGGACCTCGGTTAAAACATAGAGATAGGACAGCGTATAAAGCAACAATATACGATGCGCCAAAAAAGCGTTTTCTAAATATGTATAGAACCCAAATACCTCCCGCAACTGAGCTGAAAGATCAAGTGTTGATGTCTAATGGACAACTATGGGGTTATCTGTTTGATTACCCGTTCTGTAGTGTGAAGCTCTATACCGTAGCCGAAGGAGAAGAATATACAGACCAGACTTTAGGAGTGGACTACAGGCTTGAAGACTGGCAAGTGTTTCGCAAGGTGGTGTGCCCCGAACTGAGAGTGATCACAAAGGGTTATAGCTTGTTCACGGGCTACGAGACTCGTTGGGATGGTGCCCCTGAATCATCAGGAAGAATATTTCATTGGGTGAAAATACAAAGAAAGAATGGACGTCCATGTGGCTGCGTGGAGTTCTATATCAGCAACATGAAACTCCGCAAAGGTAACATCAGTGATGGTGGACTGACTGGGGACTTTAGGTTGCGTATGCTTATTCCTTTTAAAAGTTGGGATATAATGGAATTGAGAATGTTAGAGTTAGTGGATGCTCTTTTTGTACAGAGCCAACGCCGGCAGAGTATTGTTCAGCTAAGGAAGTGCGTAATATATACGAATCCTAAGGATTATGATTCAAAGGAACCCCAAGAAGGTTCATCCACAGAAGGGTCATCCTCTGAAGAAAACTAAGTACGCGGCTGTTCCGATAACCACGCCCCGATGCCATAGGAGTGGTCAACAATAAAAGGGGCGCCCCTAAAGCCCCTGGTTCTTCATTTCATCATATACCATGGAAATTCATATCCCATATCAGGACTCCGATACGTTATGGGTGCCAGACCCTGAGGACTCTATGCCTCACAGTCCTCCTCTCTACGCCCCCCAGGCAACCCCCCCAACACCTCTAACATGTCCACAGCCTGAGGATGTGTTTGATGGTGCGGTCAGTACTATTTTTGTGGACACCAATAAGGCCTCTGTAGCCGCACTTTTAGATGTGGTGATTGGAGAGTATATACGAGAAAAATGCCAAGGTTGTGAGATCAATCACCCCAGCCAACGAAGACATCCGTGTCTATATAACCCACCCCGGTACTACTTCTTCAACCACTTTGAGGAGCTGGTGAAAAGACTGTGGTCCTGCCGCTTTATACCATCGATGGTCAGAGCCCTGGAGTCTATGGGTCTTGAGTCGTCTATTCCCAGGGTTTACCGTGTAACCGAGGCGTTCCTACACGAACTGAAGGAGGTTACCTTCATCCATGAGAAACTCAAAGAAATCAGGACCGCCATGGTGGATAACCACAAATACAAGCAAGCTATGGTGGCTGATGTGGTGACTTTCTGGCTCAATAAACCCCAGGAGACCGAGTAACCGTATATATTTTTGGATTTAGATATAAAGCAATGGGTAACAGTATGCATACGATGTTGGAGAGAATAAATACATTTTTTCTTTTGAGAGAATTTACAAATGTTATGCACCAAATGATTGAGAATAAAGTGAACAATGTATCGCTCTACACAGCCAGCAATACAGGGGTTAATGCTGGGCGTGTGCTAAAAATGGAACAAATCATGAGTCACGTAAGACATACGGGGGAGACTCTACAGTGGTCACAACTGGTGGCCCGTCTTGGGGATGATTCCGAAGAACTAGAAACAGCCTTGTCTAAGATTTTACTTTATTTGTTTGAACCATCATTTAATTGTAACATTTATCATATTTGTTGTTTATATACTTATATAACGGATGTTTGTGTCTTAAAAATTCAGCGATATAAGCCTGTAAATGTAAGCCAGGTATACCAGATCTTACATGCATGGATCATTGAGAAAACGGGTCCTAACATCCTGCCACGTATCCTGAATTGTATGGATATGTAATACTTGGAAAAAATTAATTTAAAAAAGCAAAAAGAAAATGAAATGATCTCATTATTTGAAATGGGCTCATTAATGTTATTGTACATCAGAGAGGCCAGAAGGATGGTGGAGCAGATGATGAAAAACATTTATTATACCCCCTCTAACCCAGGATCTTATGGGGGGAAGGAGAGGTTCCAGAGAGCTATAGCCGAAGAAACAGGTAGCAGGTTAGGCAATGCTCAAGTGAATGAATGGTTAGCAGGGCAGGATGCTTACACTCTGCATAAACCTGTGCGAAAACAATTTCCACGAAATAGAGTTTTTTCTACTCACCCCCGGTCCCAGTTTCAGGCGGCTCTATGTGACATGCAGGCCCTTGCCGATAAAAATTATGGAAATCGATACATGCTAACGGTTATAGATATTTTCTCTAAAATAGCATTTGTAAGGGTCTTAAAAAAAAGAGTGGGGCAGAGGTGACTCAGGCCTTTGACTCTATCTTGAAGGAAGGAGGAGCACCCAAGAAAGTGCAGAAGGACGGCGGTAAAGAATTTTTTAATAATGCTTTTCAGAAACGCATGAAGAAGCACAATATCGTACATTTTGCTACAGGTTCGGATTTGAAAGCTTCAGTTATTGAGCGCTTTAACAAAACTCTGAAGGAGCGGATGTGGAAATACTTTACGGCTCACAACACGCACAGATATGTGGATATAGTTCAAGATTTAGTATAGGGTTATAACCACAGCTACCATAAAAGTATACGGATGAAGCCCTCCGAGGTCTCTTCTGAAAATTATTTTCAAGTCTTTAAAAATCTGTATGGTTTGTTCCCCCATCACCGTAAGAAATTTTTTAATTTTAAATTCACAGTGGGGGACTTGGTACATATATCCAAGTTGAGGGGTGTTTTCAACAAAAAATATGAGCAAGGTTACAGCGATGAGCTGTTCACAGTTACCGAATGTCTACCATGCATACCCCTTGTCTACAAGTTAAAAGATTATGATGGGGAGCTTATAGAGGGCTCCTTTTACGAGAAGGAACTCCAGAAGGTAAAGCTGGGTAAAGACAAAGTCTTTCACGTGGAGGAGATTCTGGATCAAAAGAGAGAAAAGGGTAAAAAAATGGGTGTTGGTCCGTTGGAAAAACTGTCCGCAAAAGTTCAATAGTTGGGTATTAGAGGACGATGTGGTGGAGGCCGCGGGGGTTAACTTAAACCCTCAGGCAGGATAAAAACATAATTCGAGTGTACACAGGAGTGCATCATGGAACACGCTGGATTTTACCTGACTCTCCCCAGTAATGCGTCTGCACATAGATATAGGAATAACCAAAGTTCAAATTATACAACCAATTTTCCTAAGCCTATAGAGTTATCAGAGGGCTGGGAAGTAGGTCTCAGCCCTCTGATAACAAGATTACATACCCCCGCAGTTGGTATAATATCAAGGATAAGGACCGCGATTTTCATTGCAAAACGAATTCGGAACCCCCAAAGTTGATAAAGATTAAAAAAGGGTTCTATAGAACTGTAGAGAGGCTCGTCTCTGAGTTGAACAGCCTCCTAACCCTGAACAATATTGAAATACTATTGAACTACAACCCTATTCACAAACGCGTACAAATCTCAGGAGCTGCTGAGGGGGGTATAAAGACCGTTGGTAATTTAGCCTACATTTTGGGGATGAGCACCAATAAATGGACGTATGTGAAAGATAAATTATTCCCATTCCCTGAGGATATACATGCAGGGTTTTACAACATATTTCTGTATACCGACATCATATCCTATCAAAGGGTAGGAGACAGTTATGTGCCCCTCCTGAGAACCGTTCATATACAGTGGGGAAAAAAAGTATTTAGTCAGCCACCAATTGTGCAAGTTCTCTCACTTAAAAAGATGAGAGAGGCCTGTAATTTTCATCACAGGTACACTTCAACTATGACAGACAAAATGAGGAAAAAAAATCCAGAAAATCACATTGTAGGATTTTTAATGAATTTATTTGCAAATTATGGTGGAAAATAAGTATTTGGTCACATACAAACAAGCAAGATTTCTGGCTCTCACAGACCTGTAACTTCTTCTTTAAGAGGCTCCTCTGTCCTCCACTCGTTACCTGTATTAATGGCACCTGTTTGAACTTGTTATCAGTATAAAAGACACCTGTCCACAACCTCAAACAGTCACACTCCAAACTCCACTATGGCCAAGACCAAAGAGCTGTCAAAGGACACCAGAAACAAAATTGTAGACCTGCACCAGGTTGGGAAGACTGAATCTGCAATAGGTAAGCAGCTTGGTTTGAAGAAATCAACTGTGGGAGCAATTATTAGGAAATGGAAGACATACAAGACCACTGATAATCTTCCTCGATCTGGGGCTCCACGCAAGATCTCACCCCGTGGGGTCAAAATGATCACAAGAACGGTGAGCAAAAATCCCAGAACCACACGGGGGGACCTAGTGAATGACCTGCAGAGAGCTGGGACCAAAGTAACAAAGCCTACCATCAGTAACACACTACGCCGCCAGGGACTCAAATCCTGCAGTGCCAGACGTGTCCCCCTGCTTAAGCCAGTACATGTTCAGGCCCGTCTGAAGTTTGCTAGAGAGCATTTGGATGATCCAGATGAGGATTGGGAGAATGTCATATGGTCAGATGAAACCAAAATAGAACTTTTTGGTAAAAACTCAACTCGTCGTGTTTGGAGGACAAAGAA